>MDKI01086188.1:0-24517 GCA_005239505.1 Nicotiana paniculata
AGCCTTACCGGGTTTGTACTCTAATGAGTAATCAAATTCTGCTAGGAAGTCCTGCCACCGAGCAGTTTTTCACATAGAAAATCATTTCCTCACACTCCCAATGTCTGGAGAAAATGATTTTCCTCTCATATTGGCTCAAGTCATTTTACACCAAAATATTTTTAACAGACTATTCTTATACCTTATCCTACAAATCCTATAATTACCATATGTCACCACTGGAAATAGAAAATGATGTTCTAAAGTAAAAAAAAAAATTCTGCCACACCAGACCAACCTTAAGCAGATAATTTTACACAATTAATCACAACGTCAAAGATAATATAATATCTTGAAAATCTAACCATACGCAAAAGCAGCACTAAAATTATTAAGTCAAAAATAATTTACAACCAAATAAAAATTCAAAAAACGAAACCACAAAAGTAAAATGAATGAAGTTGAAGTGAAATAGAATAGTGTGAAAAGGGACGAACCATTCCATCATCAACATCTTCAGGTCCAGCTGAACTAGAACCAACCCTCGCTCGCTGCATAGCTTTGTAAGCTTGATTTTTTCCCATTTTTTTAAATTTTGTTTGCCCAAATTAAACTCAGAGATTTAAATGGTAGAGTACTTGGAATATATAAAGCGAGGAAAAAGGGTGAACTTTGGGTTTATTATCACACACACGATAATAAAAGATAGTATAGTATAGATCTTGTTTTCCAAGAGGAAAAAGGAATGGAAACCGCGACCGAATTGTATTTGGATAGATTTTATTTGGATTGTTTTCGGTTTGGGTATGGATATCGGTTTATGGGTTTCAGTTTGGGTGTTTTTAGGCTTTCAACTTTAAAGGGAAATCACACATTTACCTATAAAAATAAAATTATTTATTCTTGTTTACTCATTTATTTTTCTAACTCATCAGATTAATTATATTTTCTATTCATAGTAATTTTTGTAGTAATATATTTTTTGTTCTCCAATTCTTTTTTATTTCTATGCTTCTTTTCTTTTCTTTTTTTCTTTTTTTTTCTTTTCTCCTTTTCCTTTTTCTCGTCTTCTTCTTACTTTCTTCTTTTTTTCTTTTCTAATTTCATTTAACTTCTTTTTTTATATTTTTTTTCTCTTCATAATTTAATTTCATTTATTATTTTCACTATTTTTATTATTCCTTTTTTATACTATTACTAAAGAAAAATAAAATTATGTATCAATTAAATGTAGTTAATACAACCAAAAAACATTAACTAATATATGATACCAGTATAGTATATAGCTCTACCAACAGGATAAATTTATTTTTTTTAATTCTATACTGAAATAATATCAGTTGTCAATAAAAATTCCAGAAAATTCTAAAAGGATCTAATTGTAACATTATACCGTTACAGTATATAGCATACTATAATATTATTATTATTATTATTATTATTATTATTAGTTTTTGCATTTTCAATTTGCCCCTCAAGTTGGGTAAAAGCTTTAAAGCAAATTAAAAGGAAAAAGGCAAGTGAATTTACGGGTAATAAATATACTATTATGATATATTGTATACTATTACAGCATACTGTTATAGTATATTGCATATTATTACAGATACTATAACAATATATTGTATACTATAATAGTATAATGTTGCAATATAACTATATACTCCTATAGTATATTGTATACTATAGCGTTATATTGTTAGGTAACTATGTTCTTCTTCGATTATTACAATATACCGTTGCAGTATACTGTAAACTATATTAATATACTGTTGTAGTATTGCTATATACTCCTACACTATATTGTATACCGTAGCGGTATACTATTGGGTAGTTGTGTTCTTCGATTTTCAGCTGAAAATTTCGATCTCAATCACCTCAAATCAGCTCCAAATGCTATCAAATTTCAGTATGAACTTCCAGGAGGTATTATAAGCAATATTTAACAGCACCCACTGTTAATCAAACAAGAAATCTTCAAAATAAAAATTTTAAATTCAAGAGCTTCAAGCCCAACAATGGTGAATATTAAGTTTTAAATACAGGATCTTCATACACGCACAAAAATCAGAGCTGCAAAACTTAATATATATAACTTCAACAACACATGGATTTAGAAATACAAATAAATATAAAAAATACTAATATAGAAAGAGAATTTTGGAGTGAAACTCATCTACTTGAATTCAAGAGTTTCTATATTGAAGATAGAAACAAAATTTGAAGAAAAGTTCACAAGTCAAATCAGTAATTGCGGTGTCAAATATATTTCTCATGGGTTGGTTATGAGATTTTTGAAATGAAAGAAATGGCTGGGTGAAATAGCATTAACTGAGGCATTAAATGAGAGGAATAAGATGATGTAATGGGTGAGTAAATAGTTTGAGCCGCATGGGTAGGAGAAGTAAATAATTTGGGTCTAGGCATTAAAGGATAAATAGTTTGGAATTAATGGGTATAAAGTAAGATTTTCTCTATTTTAAACTACTAGACGAAGGTTGCCAGCACGGGTCCAACATATTAAGCATTCTCCTTTTTTTTTTTTCAAATGTTCTAGTGCCAATAGAATAGTGTTCCGTCTACAGATAAAAAATTGGACTATCATAGCTTTTCGATATATCATATAAAATGGTAGGTCGACACAATATCTGCAAAAGACGACATAAAAAGAATCTACAATGTTACTCCTACTCAGTGAACCCCAAGTAACGATTACAACCACGTAGCTACCATGTTTGGACAAGCAAAATGTGCTAGCAGCTGTAAATTCTCATATAATTTTACTTTTATTTCTTCATAAAATATCAGGTATCAACAAGCAAGGGGCATGAAGCAAGTAAATAATGCAGAATTGACCAAAAATTGATTAAACTTCAGGAAATGTACAAATATTGTAATTCAGTATGTGTTTACCATTACATTAGATGAACAAGAGAGGCCTAATTTTACATCAACAAATATCCAACAGAGTGAAAACTGCCATAGTTGCACTATTAGTTGTCTCAAGAGAATGAAAATAAGAAACTTAACTCTTTTTCATTATCTTTCACAAACCTTCCAAGTGCTAACTCGGGAATTAACTTTTAAAAATAATTTTCACAGCCTTGGAAAAATTAGATTCTCAAGATACATATATTTGGGGCACAGGATAGACCAATATAACCAATATTTTACCAATACAACCTTTGAAAATATAAGTTCCAAGATAACCATAGGCTTATTCCTCCAAATCTTCATTACAACTGAACAGTTCGTGTCTATCCACTAGTCCCAATAAAATGGCACGAGCTACTTAGAGAAGGCAATCAATGAACAACAAACAAAGATGTAACAAGCTTACGTACATTTAAGATGCACCATCAGATAACTCAAAGGATGGTAAAAACTAGTTTATTTCTTTAGGATTCTCCACATAAGACTTGAATTTATCCTTTGCATTCGGAATGTCAAGAGCCAGATCATCAAACTCATCATCGATCCTCCCAAAGCTTACTAAATGATTTTTTGGTGCAATTTCACTCTACAAGGATGAACAGATAGAAATACAAGAGCAATTTCTACTTTTCTAGCATATAAACACACACAAATTATCAAGGTAAACAACGAAGATAATATAGTGTAGCAGGAAAAGAAAGTGATTAAATGTACGATAATGGTTAAATGGTATGGCTGAAAAACCGGCGTTTAATGATAGTTTGGAAAGCTACCTTGTATCCTCGATTTTCTATTGATGTACTTATGAAATAAGTGAAATCTAAAGCATTGAAAGTTTTAATTCATAATATTACTAAGTGCATCAATCAGAAGTTCTGATTGCTGTCAAAATTTTTGGTTACTTGTTATAAGTGCATGAAAATTTTTTGAGAACCATTCTAATAAAAGCAGAAAGATTTCATGAGAAAGGCATAGATTATTTGACAGCTGGACAGAATCAGTACTATCTATCTTCCTTAGTTAGATGTCCTTACAAAAAATTGATCTGCGATTCTACTACCATAATATAATAACACACAAGAGAACACACTTGTTATTATTCACAACAAGGTTGAAGAAAGCTATGGTTTAGATTTCTTGAGCAATCAAAATTAGCACAGACGTTTCAATAGAAAGAGGAACTTTGAGGGTTGTTTAATTCAACAGCAGCCTCCTGCAACAGATATGTAAATATTTTCAAAAGCTTATCCTTTATTGTCATACCAATTCGGCAGTTGTGCATCAACTCATGTATACTTGAAAATCTAGCAAAATAATATCTTACCCAGATCAGCCCCTGAAAAGCTTTAATCGAGCCACTTATTTTCAAAGAGTAGTTTACAGCAATTGAGTGTCAATGCGACCTCCAAGGCCCTTTGCAAAAATTGTAAGTAAAAATTATCATTTTCTTTTGTCACTAAATTTTCCCACTCGCCCTAAAAAATAAATCTACAATTTAGAATCAAGAGCTACCAAATAGATTTAATTTATTATTTATATTTAAGTTCTTTTGGTGTGTGTACATATTATTTAAGCTAAAATTAGTAAGTGTGATTGATGTTCTTATTAAAATATTGGATTCACCTCTGTTTACTCCATTATGACTCAAAACTACATTGAAACTTAGGTAGCAAAAAAATATTCAAGTCCACCCCATATCAATCTCTGTAAGGGCTAACCTGCACCAAGGAAAAAATAAAATCACCACCCACAAAAGTTGTGGAGAAATCTTCTTCTTTTTTCTTACTATGAAATTTCTATATCATATATAATTATAAAAAAAATTATAAATGTGAGAAAGACTTATTCTCTTTATTACTAAGAAAAATAAACAACAAATACACAAAGTTGTGACACATAATCACTGTGTAAAGTCTTAAAAGCGTATAAGTTTTTCTGGATATTGTATACATTTATAGCAACGTAAAAAGAAGATAATAAAAATCATATCTGAACAAATTGAAGCATATTCATGAGAGATTTCAATCGGAGAAGGAACTTAAATCGCAGAAATTCATTGATAATAATGTAGGCAGTAAACAGATTGAAGAGCATAAAAGCAGTGTTTTAAAAGGCATTTTCGGGGCGAGGCCTGGGGCAAGTCTTGGGACAAGGCACACCAAAAACGCCCTGGGTAGATGGTGTGGGGCGAAAGTCTCAAGAGGCGTACGCCCAGCAATTCGGGGTGTACTCCCAGGCGTTTGAGGCGCATTTTTTTAGTAGGGCGTAAGCCATAGAGATTTTTCAAATTTGTCACGAACCGAATTTCCCACCGTTGGACCCGTGATGGTACCTAACATTGAACCCGCTAGGCAAGCCAACGTTACCGGTTATTCTATATTGTTTCTTTATTTTTAGCAATTAGTCAGTGACATACAAGATCATCGGAAATAAAAGTGCGGAAGAAATAGAATCTAACAACTTAATTAAATACTATTACAAAATCCATAGTAACAACTCCCAGAATTTGGTGTCACAATTTCATGGACTGTCTATGAATACTACAAATAGAGGTCTGAGCAAACAAAATACTATTGTCTCAGAAGTACGTAAGACAGGAAAGAAATAGGATAGAAGGTGACGCCTAGGCCTGCGGACGCCTGCAGGACTGCCTCGGGGTCTCCACTGAACCGAAAGCAACAACTCTATCTATAGTCTGAAGGGTCCAGTACCGGGATCTGCACAAAAAGTGCAGAGTGCAGCATCAGTACAATCGACCCAATGTACTGAGTAAGTGTCGAGCCTAACCTCGGCGAAGTAGTGACGAGACTAGGACACGACAATCAAATAAACTTGTGCAATTTAATTATATACGAAGACAATAATAACAACAAGAAATAAGAAGCTAAATACAAAGAAAAATGGAACATGCTGAGGGGAGGAAATATCAAGTAATGGAAATAACGAAGTAAAGCAACAAATTAGATATCAATTTAAACAACAGAAGTAACATCACAAAAACAAGTGCACGGCATCACCCTTCGTGCTTTTACTCTCATCCTCACCAAATAATAAATAGAATGCACGGCATCACCCTTCGTGCTTTTACTTTCATCCTCACAAAATAATAAATAGAATGTACGGCATCACCCTTCGTGCTTTTACTCTCATCCTCACAATAAATCAATAGAAACGACACGGCATCACCCTCCGTGCTTTTAGTTTCATAATATGGCACGGCATCACCCTTCGTGCTTTTACACTCTCTCACAATATCATACACGGCATCACCCTTCGTGCTTTAACACTCGTCCTCACCCAAACAAATCAATAACAGCAATCCGGCAAGGAAATCAATAATATAAACAATAATAAAAATCGTAATGTCCCGGTAAGGGAAAACAACAGTAGAATCAATATTATCCCAGTAAGGGAAACACCTATAATCAATCTCACTTAGTTGTTTAACTTCATGTAGAAGTTCTCAACTTGAACAATACTCAACAATAGGAAATACCAATGAAATGCTATCATCATGGATAATTATCAAATTTAACCTAAGTAGTGCTTAATGAAAAATCACATAAATCACATTATTCGACTAACGGGCATGCTTGACACCAACGTATAGATACTCGTCACCACACCTGTACATTGAACATAACACTAACACGTAGCAAATAAGACACAAAACCTATTCCCTCAAGCTAAGGTTAAGCCAAACACTTACCTCGACTTCCACGACCAAACTCAAGCCTCAATTACCACTTTCCCATTAGAATTCGCCTCCGATTCACTTGTATTTGAGTCGATTCTCTTGACAATATTCTAACACACGTTAATTACGATAAAACATGGAACAAGTCATATGAAAATCTCAACGAAATCACGTTGCGTATGCAAAGAAAATCATGGCTGAAACATTTCCTCAAGAGCTTTGCAACAACGTTGCTATGTTCTTTAGCTTAGAAAGTGATCTGGATAATGTTTCTTATGTGCTTGGTTGAGGCTCTCTTATGATTTGGATTGTAATGTTTCTCTACTCTCTTGTGATTTGGATGGTAATGTTTCTAAGATATTGGAAAGAGAATGGAACTATATGATTTTATAATCACTCTTTGAAGCTTTCATACGTTTGCTAGCAAAATATAAGATGAAGGTCTTTTTATAATCATAGTTTGTGGCCCCCGCCTATTGGGATGACTAAGCCACTAAGTTTACTAGCTTTTGCCACCTATTTCATGCACTTAAGAGTCATCATATTGATCTTGAATTGCTTCCACGTTTGGGAGCCTTAAGCTTACCCAATGACTCATCACTAACTTTGCACATATTAGCCATGCACTTTAAGTAGCTTTACACATGCTAGCCATACACTTTAAGTAGCTTTACACATGTTAGCCATGCAGTTTAAGTGCTATGACACTTAGTTCCACCCTTGGCCAAATTAATGCCATGTGGAAGCCAATTAAAGCTCCTTTTTACATGTGTCATCACTTGGCCAACCTTTCATTACATGGAGACAACACATATCTTTGCATGTATAGATATATGACACTTACTACTACTTTTCCACATCCCATGGCTTATGACCACGTGCTACTTTAGTAAATAGTGCTAATAAATTTCTAGTCTACCCTACAATATTTCATTTAACTAACTCCACATATAATTAATTCTAGCACTAAACTCACTTAAATACTAATATACTTCACATATCTTACTATTTTAAAAGCAACTTAACATTTTTCTCAATTTTTTTATAACAGCTTTCCGGATATACATCCGGACTGCATACGCAAAACGAGGTGAGAAAAAAAAAGTTTTCAAGGCTTCGGAACACAGTTTTGACTTATAAAATGAGAGATGACTTCTTTTTTTGGGTCATCACATTCTCCACCTCTAAAACAAATGTTTGTCCTCGAACGGACATAGAAAAGTACCTGAATCAGGGAAAAGATGGGGATATCGGTTCCGCATATCGGACTCGGACTCCCAGGTAGCTGCCTCGGCAGGCTGACCTCTCCACTGAACACGAACCGAAGGATAACTCTTCGATATCAACTGACAAATCTGCCGGTCTAATATGGCTACCGGCTCCTCCTCATAGGTCAAATCCTTGTCCAACTGGACATTGCTGAAGTCTAACACATGGGATGGATCACCGTGATACTTCCGAAGTATAGACACGTGAAACATTGGGTGCACAGCTGATAAAGTCGGTGGAAATGCAAGTCTGTAAGCTACCTCTCCCACTCTATCAAGGATCTCAAAAGGACCGATGCACCTAGGGCTTAACTTGCCCTTCTTCCCAAATCTAATCACGCCCTTCATGGGCGACACCCAAAACAACAATCATTCTCTGACCATGAATGCCACATCGCGAACTCGGCGGTCGCCATAACTCTTCATCCTGGACTGAGCTGTACGAAGTCTGTCCTGAATGATTAACCTTATCCAAGGCATCCTGCACTAAGTCTATACCCAACAACCGAGCCTCTTCCGGCTCAAACCATCCAACCGGCGACCGATATCGCTTACCATATATTGCCTCATACGGAGCCATCTGAATGATCGACTGATAGTTATTAGTGTAGGCAAACTCAGCTAATGGCAAGAGCTGATACCACGAACCTCCAAAGCCAATAACACAAGCTCGGAGAATATCCTCCAAAATGTGAATAGTAAGCTCGGATTGTCCCGTATGCGGATGAAATGATGTGCTCAACTCAATACGTGTGCCCAACTCATGCTGGAATTCCCTCCAGAAATACGAGGTAAACTGCGTACCTCAGTTGGAAATAATAGACACGGGCACACCATGAAGATGAACAATCTCCCTAATGTAGATCTCTGCCAATCTTTCCAAGGAATATGAAGCTGCCATAGGGATGAAATGTGCTGACTTGTTCAGCCTATCCACAATAACCCATACCGCATCAAACTTCCTCCAATAGCCCAACAACGGAGTCCACGGTGATACGCTCCCACTTCCACTCAGGAATCTCAACCTGATGAAGCAATACACCAGGCCTCTGATGCTCGTACTTAACCTGCTGACAATTCAAACACCGAGCTACATATGCCACAATGTCCTTCTTCATCCTCCTCCACCAATAATGCTGCCGCAAATCCTGATACATCTTTGCGGCGCCTGGATGAATGGAATACCTGGAACTATGGGCCTCCTCTAAAATCAACTCACGAAGTCCATCCATATTGGGCACATAAATACGACCATGAATCCGTAAAACTCCATCATCACCAACTGTAACCTGCTTGGGACCACCGTGCTGCACCGTGTCCCTAAGGACACACAAATGAGGATCATCATACTGCCGATCTCGAATACGATCAAATAATGAAGAACGAGCAACTGTATAAGCTAGAACACGATCAAGCTCAGAAACATCCAATCTCATGAACCGATTGGCTAAAGCCTGAACATCCAAAGTAAGGTCTCTCCCTGACCGGAATATAAGCAAGGCTGCCCATACTGGATGACTTCCTACTCAAAGCATCGGCCACCACATTGGCCTTCCCCGGATGATATAAGATGGATATGTCATAGTCTTTCAACAGCCCCAACCATCTTCTTTGCCTCAAATTCAACTCTTTCTGCTTGAAAGGATATTGCAAACTCTTGTGATCCGTCAACACCTCACATGACACGCCATACAGATAATGCCTCCAAATCTTCAGTGCGTGAACAATGGATGCTAGCTCCAAATCATGAACTGGATAATTCTTCTCGTGGATCTTCAACTGAGTCGAAGCATATGCAATAACCTTGCCATCCTGCATCAAAACTGCACCAAGTCCAACCCGAGAAGAATCACAATACACAGTATATATCCCTGAACCTGTGGGCAAAACCAACATCGGCACCGTGCTCAAGGCTGTCTTGAGCTTCTTAAAGCTCGTCTCACACTCATCTGACCACCTGAACTGGGCACCCTTCTGAGTCAACTTGGTCATCGGGGCTGCAATGGACGAGAACCCCTCCACGAACCGATGGTAGTAGCCCGCCAAACCCAAGAAACTCCGGATCTCTGTGGCTGATGTGAGTCTAGGCAAATCCTTGACCGCTGAAATCTTCTTAGGATCCACCTGAATACCGTCTGATGACACAACATGACCCAGAAATGCAACTGAACTCAACCAAAACTCACATGTCGAAAGCTTGGCATATAATTGACTGTCCTTCAGAGTCTGGAGAATGACTCGAAGGTGTTGCTCATGCTCCTCCCGGCTGCGGGAATAAATCAGAATATCATCAATGAAGACAATCACGAAGGAATCCAAATAAGGCATGAACACTCAATTCATCAAGTCCATGAAAGCTGCTGGGGAATTTGTCAACCTGAATGACATCACTAAGAACTCATAATGCCCATACCGAGTGCGAAAAGCTGTCTTAGGAACATCGGATGCCCTAATCCTCAACTGATGGTATCCAGATCTCAAATCAATCTTCAAAAATACCTTGGCACCCTGAAGCTGGTCAAACAAGTCATCAATCCTCGGCAACGGATACTTATTCTTGATGGTAACCTTGTTCAACTGCCGATAATCTATGCACATCCTCATCGATCCATCCTTCTTCTTAACGAACAACACCGACGCACCCCAAGGCGAAACACTAGGCCTAATAAAGCCTTTATCAAGCAAATCCTGCAACTGTTCTTTCAACTCCTTCAACTCTGGCGGGGCCATACAATATGGCGGAATAGAAATGGACTGAGTGCCCGGTACCAAATCAATGCAAAAGTCAATATCCCTGTCAGGTGGCATACTCGGCAGGTCTGCAGGAAATACCTATGGAAACTCACGGACAACGGGCACAGAGTCCCTAGGAGGAACCTCGGCACTAGAATCACGAACATATGCCAAATAGGCCAAACATCCCTTTTCGACGATGCGTTGAGCCTTCATATAAGAGATAACCCTGCTGGAAGAATGACCAGGAGTCCCTCTCCACTCTAGTCGAGGCAACCCCGATAATGCTAAGGTCACAGTCTTGGCGCAACAGTCCATTATGGAATGACACGACGACAACCAATCCATCCCCAAAATGACATCAAAATCTTCCATATCAAGGAGTAGAAGATCTACGCTGGTCTCCAGACCCCGAATAACCACTACACATGAACGGTAGACACGATATACCACAATAGGATCACCCACCGGTGTAGACACATATACAGGAGCACTCAGAGAATCACGAGGCATAACCAAATAAGGGGAAAAATAAGATGACACATAGGAATATGTGGATCCTGGATTAAATAGAACTGAAGCATCCCTGCTGCAAACTGAAACCATACCTGTGATAACTGCATCGGAGGCCTTAACTTCAGGTCTGGCTGGAATAGCATAGCATCAGGGCTGAGCCCCGCCAATCTGAACTACATCCCTGGGACGACCTCCTGCTAGCTGACCTCTACTTCTAGCGGTCTGACCTCCACCTCTAACGGCCTGACCTCCACCTCTAACACCTCGACCCCCACCTCTAACTGGATGAGCGGGTGGTGGAACACCTGGTGCTGGAATCATGGAACGAGAATCCTGGTGCTGAGAACTGCTCGAGGCTCGAGGGCAATATCTAGCAATGTGGCCCTGACCACCACATGTATAACAATATATCGGCTGCTGAGACTGCTGGCCCTGAAACTGACCCTGACGATCTGAGTAACCACCCTGAAAACTCTGGAGCAGGCGGTGCACTGGTAGGAGCTGGTGGTGCACTATAGGGAAACTAATCAGAATACAACACGTGGGAACCACGGCCTCTTAGAGCACTACGAGAAACCTAAAGTGCTGAATGAAACGACCTAGGAGGATGACCCCTACCAAAAGAATCCCTGCCTCCGGATGAAGCACCATTGAACCGGCCAAAATGACGAGGCCTTTTGTCAGACCACTGACCACTCCCCTGTGATAGAACCATCTCGACTCGTCTGGCCATATTGGCTGCATCCTGAAAGGAAATATCACTCCCTACCTCTCTAGCCATCTGCAATCTGATTGGTTGAGCTAGTCCCTCAATAAACCTCCTCACCTTCTCTCGGTCGATGGGAAGTATCATAATAGCATGATGAGCCAAGGCAATGAATTTGGTCTCATACTGAGTGATGGTCACAGAACCCTGCTGGAGATGCTCAAACTGCCTCCGAAAATCCTCTCTCTGAGTGATAGGAATGAACTTCTCCAGAAACAAATCGGAGAACTGGGCCCAAGTAAAAGGTCGTGACCCAACTGGTCTAGCCAAACAATAATCTCTCCACGAAGTCTTGGCGGGACCTGACAGACGAAAAGTAGCAAAGTCGACCCTATTGGTCTCCACTATCCCCATGTTCCGTAGAACCTCGTGATAGCTATCCAAATAGTCTTGGGGATCCTCTAAAGATGCACAACTATAATTAGTAGTAAACAGCTTGGTGAACCTGTCCAATCTCCACAAAGCATCAGCAGACATAGTTGCTTCATCACCCGTCTGAGCCACAACACCCGACTGAAATACCCCAGCTGTCTGAGCTGTTGGAGTCTGAAACTGAGGAGCCATTTGCTCTAGAGTGCGAGTAGCAGGAGTTTGGGTTCCTCCCCCAGCCTGAGAGACTGTTGGTGCTGCAGGAGGTAAACCTGCCTGAGCGAAACTCTTCATGAGGCCCACAAGACGGACCAGAGCATCCTGAAGTACCAGGGTAGCAATGAAACCGTTAGGAACCTGAGCTGGCCCAACCGAGATTGTCTGGGCAGGAACCTCATCAGCAAACTCTACCTGAGGCTCCGCTACTAGGGTTACTAATTTGGGCTGAGCTTTGCCCCTGCCTCAGCCTCTAGCACGACCTCGGCTCCTCGTAGGAGCTGCAACTGGGGACTCGGGCTACTGATCAGTGGATGAAGAAGCACGTGTTCTCGCCATCTCCTAGAGAATACAATAGAAAGTTAATTAGCATTGAGAAATCAAACCGCACGATAGGGAAGAATAAATGTGAGGTCATTCCTAAACTCTGTAGCCTCTGGGGATAAGTACAGACATCTCCGTACCGATCCATCAGACTCTACTAAGCTTGTCCCTGAATTGTGAGACTTAAGCAACCTAGTGCTCTGATACCAACTTGTCACGACCCGAAGTTCCCACAGTCGGGACCGTGATGGTGCCTAACATTGAACCCGCTAGGCAAGCCAATGTTACAGGTTATTCTATATTGTTTCTTTATTTTTAGCAATTAGTCAGTGACATACAAGATCAGCGGAAATAAAAGTGCGGAAGAAATAGAATCTAACAACTTAATTAAATACTATTACAAAATCCATAATAACAACTCCTAGAATTTGGTGTCACAATTTCACGGACTGTCTATGAATACTACAAATAGAGGTCTGAGCAAACAAAATACTACTGTTTCAGAAGTACGTAAGACAGGAAAGAAATAGGATAAAAGGTGACGCCAAGTCCTGCGGACACCTGTAAGACTACCTCGGGGTCTCCACTGAACTGAAGGCAACAACCTCGATCTATGGTCCGAAGGGTCCAGTACCGGGATCTGCACAACAAGTGCAGAGTGCAGCATCAGCACAACCGACCCCATGTACTGAGTAAGTGTCGAGCCTAACCTCGACGAAGTAGTGACAAGACTAGGACACAACAATCAAATAAACCTGTGCAGTTTAATCATATACGGAGACAATAATAACAACAAGAAATAAGAAGCTAGATACAAAGAAAAGGGAAACATGCTGAGGGGAGGAAATATCAAGTAGTGGAAATAACGAAGTAAAGCAGCAAATTAGATATCAATTTAAACAACAAAAGTAACAACATAAAAATAAGTGCACGACATCACCCTTCGTGATTTTACTCTCATCCTCACCAAATAATAAATAGAATGCACGACATCACCCTTTGTACTTTTACTCTCATCCTCACCAAATAATAAATCGAATGCACGGCATCATCCTTCGTGCTTTTACTCTCGTCCTCACAATAAATCAATAGAAATGGCACGACATCACCCTTCTTGCTTTTAGTTTTATAATATGGGACAACATCACCCTTCGTGCTTTTACACTCTCTCACAATATCATACACGGCATCACCCTTCGTGCTTTAACACTCTTCGTCACTCAAACAAATCAATAACAACAATCCGGCAAGGAAATCAATAACATAAACAATAATAAAAACCGTAACGTCCTGGCAAGGGAAAACAACAGTAGAATCAATATTATCCCGGCAAGGGAAACAACTATAACCAATCTCACTTAGTTGTTTAACTTCATGTTGAAGTTCTAAACTTGAACTAATACTCAACAATAGGAAATACCAATGAAATGCTATCATCATGGATAATTATCAAATTTTTCCTAAGTAGTGCTTAATGAAAAATCACATAAATCACAATTTTTGACTAACGGGCATGCTTGACACCAACGTATAGATACTTCTCACCACACCTATACTATGAACATAACACTAACACGTAGAAAATAAGACACAATACCTATTCCCTCAAGCTAAGGTTAATCCAAACACTTACCTCGAATTCCACGGCCAAACTCAAACCTCAATTACCGCTTTCCCTTTAGAATTCGCCTCCGATTCACTTGTATTTAAGTCGATTCTCTTGACAATCTTCTAACACACGTTAATTGCGACAAAACATGGAACAATTCATATGAAAATCTCAACGAAATCACGTTGCGTATGCAAAGAAAATCATGGCCGAAACATTTCCTCAAGAGCTTTGCAACAACGTTGCTATGTTCTTTAGCTTAGAAAGTGATTTGGATAACGTTTCGTGTGTGCTTGGTTGAGTGTGATTTGGATGGTAATGTTTCTAAGAGATGGGAAAGAGAATGGAACTATATGATTTTATAATCACTCTTTGAAGCTTTCATCCGTTTGCTAGCAAAATATAAGATGAAGGTTTTTTTAAAATCATAGTTTGTGGTCCCCACCTATGGGATAACTAAGCCACTAAGTTTACTAGTTTTGCCACCTATTTCATGCACTTAAGAGTCACCATATTGAGCTTGAATTGCTGCCACGTTTGAAAGCCTTAAGCTTACCCAATGACTCATCACTAACTTTACACATGTTAACCATGCACTCTAAGTAACTTTACAAATGTTAGCCATGCACTTTAAGTAGATTTACACATGTTAGTCATGCACTTTAAGTAACTTTACACATGTTAGCCATTCACTTTAAGTTCTATGACACTTAGTTCCACCATTGGCCAAATTAATTCCATGTGGAAGCCCATTAAAGTTCCTCTTTACATGTGTCATCCCTTGGACAACCTTTCATTACATGGAGACACCATATATCTTTGCATGTATATATATATGACACTTACTACCACTTTTCCACATCCCATGGCTTATGACCACGTGCTACTTTAGTCAATAGTACTAATAAATTTCTAGTCTACCCTACAATCTTCCATTTAACTAACTACACATATAATTAATTCTAGCACTCAACTCACTTAAATACTAATATACTTCACATATCTTACTATTTTAAAAGCAACTTAGCATTTTCCTCAATTTTTTTATAACAGCTTTTCGGATATACGCCGGACTGCATACGCAAAATAAGGTGAGAAAAAAAGAAGGTTTTCAAAGCCTTGGAACACATTTTTGACTTATAAGAGGAGAGATGACTTTTTTATTTGGGTCATCACAAAATAAAAAAAAAATTTGTTGAATAAATCCTTCATATAATACCCATATTATCAAAATTCACTTTGGTAATTACTCGAACATACCTATGAGTGAAAACCTCCAAAATCAATAACATAGGCGCGGGGCATATCCTCCAAGATCTGAATAGTACTCTCGGACTGCCCGTCCGTCTGAGGATGGAATGTTGTGCTCAACCCAACCCGTGTACCCAACTAACGCTGAACTGCGTACCCCAATCAGAAAAGATAGACACTAGCACACTGTGAAGGTGAACAATCTCTCGAATATATATCTCTGCCAACCGCTCTGAAGTATAAGTACTTTCCATTGGAATGAAATGTGCTATTTAGTCAGCCTATCAACATTAACCCAAACGACGTCGAACTTCTTATGAGTCCGTGGGAGTCCAACAACGAAGTCATAGAGATACACTCCCACTTCCACTCAGGAATTTCTGTTTGCTGAAGCAAACCACCGAGTCTCTGGTGCTCATACTTCACCTGTTGGCATTTCAAACAACGATCCACATAAGCAACAATGTCCTTCTTCATCCTTCGCCACCAATAATTCTGTCGTAGGTCCTGGTACATCTTGGCAGCACCCGGGTGAATAGAATACTTAGAACTGTGAGCTGCTTCAAGGATCAACTCACGAAGCCCATAAACATGAGGCACACACACTCGACCCTGCATCCTTAAAACACCATCATCTCCAACTATAACCTGCTTGGCACCACCGTGACAAACTGTGTCCCTAAGGACCATCAAGTGCGAGTCATCATCCTGCCGATTTCTGATATGCTCAAATAAAGAAGACCGAGCGACTGTACAAGCTAAAACACGGCTGGGCGAAATATCCAACCTTACGAACTGATTGACTAGAGTTTGAATATCTGAAGCTAATGGTCTCTCACTGGCCGGAATGAATGCAAGGCTGCCCATACTCACTGCCTTCCTACTCAATGCATCGGCCACCACATTGGACTTCTCCGGATGATAAAATATAGTGACGTCATAGTCTTTCAATAATTATAACCATCTCCTCTATCTCAAATTAAAATCCTTTTTCTTGAACAAGTATTAAAGGCTGTGATGATCCGTGAAAACCTCACACGACACACCATAAAGATAGTGCCTCCATATTTTCAATGAGTGAACAATGGCTGCCGACTCTAAGTCATGGACATGGTAATTCTTATCATGGACTTTCAACTACCGAGACCCATATGCAATCACACTGACCTCCTACATCAATACCGCTCCAAGCCCAACACATGAAGCATCGCAATATATCATGAAAGATCCTGAACCAGATGGTAATACCAACACCGGTGCTGAAGTCAAGGCTGTCTTTAGATTCTGAAAGCTCGCCTCCCACTCGTCCGACCATTTGAACGGGGCACCTTTTTGGGTCAATTTAGTCATTGGGGCTGCTATACATGAAAACCCCTCCACAAAGCGATGATAGTAACCTGCCAAACCCAAGAAGCTCCTGATTTCCGCGGTTGAAGTGGTTCTAGGCCAGTTCTTGACTACCTCTATCTTCTTAGGATCTACCTGAATACCCTCTGCTGATACAATGTGACTCAAGAAAGCTACTGAATCCAAACAGAACTCACACTTTGAAAATTTTGCATACAACTGATTATCCCTCAAAGTCTGGAGCGCTATCCGGAGGTGATGCTCATGTTCCTCCTGGCTGCAGGAGTATATTAGAATATCATCAATGAATACTATTACGAAGGAATCCAGATGAGGCTTGAAAACCCAATTCATCAAGTCCATAAAGGCTGTTGGGGCATTAGTCAAATCAAAAGACATCACAAAAAATTCATAGTGCCCATACCTCGCCCAAAAGGCTGTCTTAGGAACATCGGACGCCCTAATATTCAACTGATTTTAGCTCGATCTCAGATCAATTTTTGAAAACACCCTGGCACCTTGAAGCTGATCAAATAAATCATCAATTCTCGGCAATGGATATTTATTCTTGACGGTGACTTTATTCAACTACCGGTAGTCTAAACACATTCTCATCGACCCATCCTTCTTTATCACGAACAAAACCGGTGCACCCTAGGATGAGACACTAGGCCTAATGAAGCCCTTATCAAGCAAGTCTTGCAACTGTTCTTTCAATTCTTTCAACTCTGGTGGGGCCATCCGGTATGGAGGAATAGAAATGGTCTGAGTGCCAGGAGCCACATCAATGAAAAAATCAATATCCCTGTCGGGTGGCATCCCCGGCAGGTCCGCCGAAAACACCTCGGGAAACGCATGAACAATAGGCACCGAATCTATCGAAGAGACTTCAGCATTAGAATCACGATATGAGCCAAATTAGCCAAACATCCCATCTCAACCATGCGACGAGCCTTGACATAAGAAATCACTCTGCTGGGAGAATGGCCAGGAGTCCCTTTCCATTCTAATCAAGGAAATCCTGGCAAGGCTAACATAATTGTCTTGGCGTGATAGTCCAAGATGGCATAATAAGATGACAACTAATACATGCCCAATATGACATCGAAATCGACCATGTCAAGAAGCAAAAGGTCTACACTAGTTTCAAGACCCTCAATAATGACCACTCACGAACGATACACACAATCTACCACAATAGCATCCCCCACCGGCGTAGACACATAAACAGGGACACTCAAGGAATCCTGGGGCACAACTAAATACGAGGCAAAATAGGATGACACATAAGAATAAGTAGACCCCGGATAAAAAAAACTGAAGCATCTCTATAGCAAACTGAAATGGTACCTGTGATAACGGCATCGGAGGATTATGCCTCAGGTCTGGCTGGAAATGCATATAATCGGTGCTGGGCACCACCACCTTGAACCACGTCTCTAGAAGTACCTCCACCTCTAGCGGGCTGGCCTCCACCCCTAACGGACTGACCTCCACCTCTAATAATCTGGCCCCTACCTCTGGCTACTTGACCCCTACCCCTGGCTAGCTGGGCATGTGGTACTGTAGCTGGTGCCGGAACTATGGCATGAGAACCCTGGTACTGATGCTGATTACTCAAAAATCTTGGACAAGCTCTCTGAACATGCCCATAATCCCCACACTCAAAGAATACCTCCTGATATAGAGGATGGCCCTAACGAGCAGGCTGACCACGATAATAACTCTGCAGAGGAGGTGCTCTGATAGAAGTTGATGGAGTACTACAGACTGGCTGAGCATAAGGAGGCGTATAAGAACCACGACCACCGGAAGTACCATGTGAAGCCTGAAGTGCTAAATGAAATGGCCTCTGCTGAAATTAACCCCACCTCCAGATGAGGCACCGCTGAATCCCCCGAAATGGCGAGCCCTCTTGTCTGACCCCTGACCTCCCATCCCGAGAACCGTCATAACTCTCCGGGCCACATTGGCCGCATCCTGAAAGGAAATCTCGGTCCCTGTCTCCTTAGCCATCTGCAACCTGATGGGCTGAGCAAGACCCTCAATAATCGCCTGACCCTCTCTCTCTTTGTGGGCAACAAAAGAATAACATGTCTAGACAAATCCACAAAGCGATTCTTATACTAGGTGACAGTCATGCTGCCCTATTGAAGTCACTCAAACCGACGACGATTTTCCTCTCTAGTAGTGATAGGAAAAAACTTCTCCAAAGAGAGATGCGAAAACTGATCCCAAGTCAGATCAGGTGACCCAGCTGGTCTAGTCAACAAATAATCCCTCCACCATTTCTTGGTGAAATCAGTCATCTGAAAAGAGGCAAAGTCGTCCCCATTGGTCTCCAAAATACCCATGTTCCGAAGAACCTCATGACAGCTATCAAGATATTCCTGAGGATCCTCTGAAGTAGCACCACTAAAATAAACAGGGAAAATCTTGATAAACTTGTCCAGTCTCCACAAAGCATCGGAGGACATAACTGCTCCATCAACAAGCGGTGCTGCAGCAACTGGCTGAACTACCCTAGCTGGATTGGCTGTTGGGGTCTGAATTTGTGGAGTAGTCTGATCAGGAGTGTGGGTAGCAGGAGTCTAGACCCCTACTCCATCTTGAGATACGACTGCTGCCACGAGGAGTGCGTGAGTCTGGTCTACACTCTCCATAATGTCCACTAATCGGACCAAAGCGTCCTGAAGCACTGGGGTAGAAATAAACGCCTCTGGGACCTGAGCTGGTCTTGTTGGAACGGTCCGAGATGGATCCCCCTCATCAATCTCTATTTGGGGCTCCGCAACTGGGGCTGCTGTCTGAGCAATGGGCTGAGTCCTGCCCCTACCTCGGCCTCTAACATGGCCTTGACCTCTGCCCCTAGTAGGAGCTACTACTGTTGGAGGACGAAGTTGTTGGTCAGCGGAAGAGGAAGCACGTGTTCTCTCCATCTGCAAGAGAATAGAAGAGTTCAATCAGTATTAGAGATAACAAGAATCACACGATAGCGTAGAAACACAAATTGAGTTTGTTCCTAACTTTATAGCCTCTGAGAGATAAGTACAGACGTCTCCGTACCGATCTCTTAGACTCTATTAAGTTTTTTCGTGAATTGTGATACCTAGGCAACCGGGCTCTGGTACCAACTTGTCACAACCCAAATTCCCAACCCTTGGGATCGTGATGGCGCCTAACACCACACTTGCTAGGCAAGCAAATGTTAGAAATTAATTAACCATTATCTTAAAACAATTTAATTGAAAATAAGTAAGAAGTTTAGAATAATGCAAAATGAAATACTATCTAGTAGGGGAATCAAGAATAATGTACGAATTAATGAAATGAAACTCGAAACTAATTCTAATATCTAGCTACCTAGGGTGTGGAGTCACAATTCACGAACTACTAAAGAATACTACAGGTATTTGGCTGAAAGAAATATATATCTATTTTGAATGAAATAAAACAGCAATCTAAATAATGTAGAGAAGACTCCAGGAACCTGCGGACGCCAACAGATCTACCTCGTGTCTCCGTACGAATTCTCAGCTACTACTCGATAACTCAACTCTGGGCAGAACCTGGATCTGCAAAAGAACTACAGAGTGCAGTATCAGTACAACTGACCCAATGTACTGGTAAGTGCCGAGCCTAACCTCGACGAAGTAGTGACGAGGCTACGGCGGGGCCTTTATAACATAACCTTGATACAATGTATAATAATGCAAGAAGGGAATAATAAACTAATTAAATAGTAACTTGAAATAATTAATAAAACAACTCGGTTAACTTTTCCAGATCTCAGCTATAACCAATCCTCACGAAAATTTCCAAGTTTCAATTTAAGATAACGGTAAAAGCAGAGTATGGAAACCATAGAATAAAACAGTAAGTTTTCCAGTCTTTATCATATAATCATTAAAACATGAATATCCTCCCTTATTTCTCCTTGTTGCTGCACGTAACCCGCTCCCACCTGTCCACCCTTATTGCTCCTCCCTATATATATATCACCTTTATTTCTCCTGTTGCGGCGTATAACCCGATCCCACCTGTCCTCCCTTATTACTCCTTGTTGCAGCGTGTAACCCGCTCCAACCAGACAATCACATCTCTTTATTTATAAAAAGATTTCATAATTTAGGTCAAAGCCTTTCACAATATTTATGTCTCAACAATTGTAAGCAGAAAGTTGTACTATTCATGAACTTCATCAATAATCATTTGACAATGAAACCAACCGGAGTGTATTGTAAAACACTGTCAACCATCACAACCCTTTTTATACCATAATGAATCCAAGGGATCAACTACTGCTTCCAAATACGTGAAGCAATATTTAACATTAGTTGATGAAAACAAGTAGACATGGAGGCATTGAAATCACGAAAACAAGTATGTTTAGATAATACGAGTTTCACTTTGTATGCTCGGTGAAGTAAGGCACCAGGGTGCCGGTCTCACCTCCCCAGATTTGGGGCATGACAATAAATTAGTTGTGGTGTTCTTAACCAATTTGAAAATTTGAATGGAAATCTATGGATTAACAAGATTAATCCTTGTTAATATCATCTTTTAGGAGTACTAATTAACTCAAAATACTTCAAAAACTTACCTTGATTCATGGGAGGGATGTATAGGACGGATTCCCTTAGTTAGAGCAAGCACTTGGTCAAAGAAATGAGTTAGCTACTCTCTCTCCCTGTGATGGCCCAAAGGGTTATCTTATGAATTAAGACACTATTCTAGGCTCATTAGCCTTAAAAAGACTAATTTTAATTACCTCGATTTGCGGGCGCAGTCCGAACATGAATCCAGAGAGCTTTTATGTGAAAATATAAGAAATAATAATTTTTAGAGTTAAAATTTTGATTTTTTTTGTTGACTTTGGTCAACATTTTGATAAAATGGACCCAGATTTGTGTTCTGACGGTCTCGAAAGGTTCGCATCAAAATATGGGACTTGGGCGTATGCCTAGAATTGAATTCCGAGGTCCCTAGCTTTAGAAATTAATTTTTGAAGAAAATTGTTATGCTGGATTTTTAAGGAAATAAAGAAATGAATTAATGTTTGAAATCGTTGGTTTCGGGACCGTATTTTGGTTCCGGAACCCAGTACAGGTTTGTTATGATATGTAAGTCTGATATGTCAAATTTAGTGTGAATCAGAATTGATTTGACGTGATTCGGACGTTCGGTTGAGAAAATAGTGAAATTGAAGTGTTCTTGAGAAAATCATGAGTTTTGAGGTTGAATTCGTAGTTTTAAATGTTATTTTTGTGATTTGATCGCATGAGCAAGTCCGTATGATGTTTTTAGACTTGAGTGCATGTTTGGTTTGGACGGGCTCGAGTGAGTTTCGGGTAGGCTACGAAGTATTTAGAACTTAGAAATATCAGCTGGTGCATCTGGTGTCTGTTACCAGGCCTCTAATCTTGCAATTTCGAGATCAGGCTCCGCAATTGAGAAGCTGACAGATCTGGGAAATGCGACATTTTTGTTCGCAAATGCGAACTAGGCCTGGGAAGGTCATCCTCGTAAATGCGAGATTTACTTCGCAAATGCGAAGACTGCCTAGCAAGCCCAGAAGTCGTAAATGCGACATTTAGGTCACAAATGCGAAGGCAACAGTAATTTCTAAGGGTTCGCAATTGCAAACCCTAATCGATTTTGCGATAACCACAGCATGTTAAGTGGGATTTTAGACGGAATTTTCACCCATTTTTCAATTCTCTCAAACCCTAAACCTCAATAGGCGATTTTCCAAAGACTCAAAATTCTCAAAATCATAGGTAAGTGATTCATAACTACGTTCTTTCAATCCTTTACAACTTTTTACAAGATTTCAACCAAAAACCTAGAACTTTCATGGTAACATTTGGGATTTTTGGGTAGAACTTAGGAATTTCAAAATTTGGGAATTTATACCTCGAATTGAGGTGGGATTCCAAAACTTATTGTATATCTGGGCTCGAGGAGAATGGGTAAATGGGTTTTGGTCCGAACCTCGAGTTCAGACCAAGCGGGCCTAGGGTCGATTTTTGTCTTTTGATAGGAGAACATAGGAAAACCATAGTTTTTCATTAAAGTTAATTCCTTTAGCAATAATTGATGACATTGAACCAATTATGATTAGATTCGAGCGGGTTAGAGGCAAATTCTAAAGGAAAAGCTGTGATTGAGCAGTGAGTGGCCTGCGGAATTGAGGTAAGTGTTTGGTTTACCCTTGACTTGAGGGAATAGGAATATCCAACTTAAATGCCATGTGAAGTTTCATGTGTGTGGTGTATAGGTGAGGTGACGAGCCCCGGTTCCAATATAGTGAATTTATTGTCATGCCCCAAATCTAGGGAGGTGAAACCGGCACCCTGGTGCCTTACTTCACCGAGCATACAAAGTGAAACTCGTATTATCTAAACATATATGACTACTTAGGCCGACAAGGCCAACTAAATACTGTTCTGTAATATCTTAGGCCGACAAGGCCATAACTTATGAAAACTTGAGGAATGACAACTAATCTCAATTGAAATTAAACCAACCCAAAATATATATGTACATATACGGTCTAACAAGGTCACCATGCTGACATCTATACACATATGACATGTCTACAAGCCTCTACAGAATGAAACTGTATTATGGTCGGAACAGGGCCCCAAACCCATACTGTCTAGATATACAACAAAAACTCTAGACATGGTAACTCGGGATGATGTGGATCTTACCAATCAAGTTGTATATCGACACACATACTACTAAGTTCTATCTCTCTAACTATCAGGGCTTGCAGGTATGAAATGAAGCACCTTCTGCCAAAGGGCATCAATAAGAATAATATACCGAGCATGTAAGGCGACTAAATAACAAAAATTGAATTGATATACATGATATAATGAACGTAATATGATATGTCAATGATAATTTGGAAACATACTAACCCGTCTCTAACTCATATAATATAAGTAATATTGAAATAAATTATTTTGGCCCCATATAGGGCTCGATGTGTATATGTATATCCCCGTAGGCAACTATATATCCCCATAGGCAAATATATAGCCCAGAAGGCATCTGTCTAGCCCCGAAGGCATGTCGCACATCTGTCTAGCCCCGTAGGCATATAATGATAAAGTTAATGAAACTTGCATACTCTCTATTTTCTCAACTAGACATGGAACAATGCTAAAGTGAATAGGAATTCCCAAGAAGGGATAACTACGTCATGAGCAAGATGGAATAACATAACATGTGATCTTTACGAATGACTTATGTTCAAAACTTACTTAACTATGGATTCATGCCATCAAAAGAAGAGAAATAGCCTTTAAATACAATTTGTCAATTGTTCAACAACTCAATACGCTTAACTTGAGCAGCACCTCAATCTAATATAAATTAATAATGATGCTATCAACAAGCTACAAATGATACCACTACCATATATCGAACGACAAGTGATGAGTGGCTAGAATTCATGATTTTAAGCATTATATACCTTGCATTTTATGAGATTTAAT
>MDKI01236027.1:0-11707 GCA_005239505.1 Nicotiana paniculata
TGATAGTGTGGAATCTTCTTTGTGGTGTTTGGGGGGGTAGTTAGGGGTAGGGGGTGGATTTTCATGTTTCTTGAATCATCTTCTTACATTTGGCTTTCTGAGAAATAGGATATACACATTATATGTAGCTATATAGCACTCATAATCTCATATTGATGTACAAATAGAAGAAAAAGAAGTAATTTGTTACTTTTGTTGTTGTGGGGGGGGGGGGGTCACTGTGTGTGTGTGTGTATATTTTTGCTTTTGAGAGAGAGAAATTGATGAAGCTATGGATTTTGCTGAAAAAGAGGGGAGAGAGATGTCTTATTTTTTCTGATAAGTATGGCAAAGGTGTGCTGTGTACCTTGTTTTTAGGCTGGTGTTTCCTCCCTACGATAGTGATGGTTTTTTTTTACACATTAATATAGTATTATTATCTTAGTATTTTTACCATTTTACCCTCCTCCTTCTTGACTTTAGTTTAAGATTCATCACCCAGCTATTGAGTCTGCTATTGGAAACCATGATTGTGAAGCTTTCTTTAACTCTGTCAGCCATTAATATTTGTTGTATGCCATGTGGGCCCCCACAAAAGTTTAAGTTAGTTTTTTATTAGGCCAATACAATATTAGTCCGTCAATTAAAAATAATTAGTTCGCTAGCTAGAATATATATATAGTTAGATACGTCAATAATTAGTTCGCTAGTTAGAATATAGTTAGATACGTCAATTAAAAGAAAAAAGAAAAAAAAAAATATATATATATATATAATAATTATTTTTTCACTAACTTTCTGTCTTGTTTTATGTGATATTTTTCAATCTGTATAAAAAGAAATATTATTTAATTTTACCATCCTTAGTTTACCTTCAATAATATTATTTGGGACTCATCTGATATAAAAGTTCATTCTTTCATTTTTTTAAAAAATACGTCAAACTCTCGTCGCCACTCATTAAAAAACATAATTTTGTTACATATAGTGCTATATATTTGGGTTTTTTGTCCAATGTCTTCTTTAATTTTTAAAATTCTAAATATCGGAACTTACACAAATACCTTTATATGAATGGGACGGATAAATAACAATTTAGATAGGTTGATGGCAATTTCAGTTCTGCTTGTTTACAGGGTAGGGGTAATCTAGTAATTTTATATGACTATAGATAGGGACTATGATGCATAATTTTTAACACAACCTTATAGGTTTGCATTCTGCCGATTTTGTTTTAGTGTTAAGTGTACAACGCGTGATTTATTATTGAGATACGTTTCACCAACTATAAAAGAAATTTTTTTTATAATATCAAAATGGAGAAGAGAATAGGTCAATTATCTAACGAGTTTCGGATCGTTGCAATAGATGAACTTAGGGATTTTTTTATTGTCAGAAAACAAGATTTGCATCTCCACCAAATTCAAACCGGTAAGAAATTATGTTTCTTTCATTGATGATTTCTGATAGGAGTCCTATAAATGAAAATCTTTGAAAGGAAATACTTTGAGAAGAATTAATCTAAATAGCAGCGCACCGAACCGCTTAAATTTAAAGTAGTGAATGAAGGTATAATATATGCCGAATTTATATATTATACGTAAATAATTGTGTATAGTCAATATATACATTAAAAAAAGTAAACAATGAATATGATCGATTATTTATCTACAGATCCCATATTTTAATTCTTTAGTGAGGAAAGATAAGAATGGTTGAAAATATTGTTTTACAGAAGAAACTGTATGTACGAGAATAATGCTGAATAGGATGTATTAGTAATGTTGATATTAGTTATGCTGACAATAATGTAGTTGGTTCTTTTGTCGAAAAATTATATAATATTAAAAGGTCAAAATTAATATACATAACTTTTTAATTTTTATTTTTGAATATTTTTAGTAAAAATCTTAGCTCGGTCACTGTTGGTCCCAAAAATTTCCTAACCTTTTTCATTATATATTCTATATAAACAACACGTACTACTAAAAGTGGTTGTGAGTTCTTGTTTGATTGAGGTGTATAAATTGGCTTTATGTGCATGTGTGTAAGAAAGAAGGAAAGAAAGGAAGAGGAGAGGTCATAATCCAATAGCCCTTTTTTGATTAATGCATTAAAGACATGGTTAGAAGAGAGGTGGGATGTGACATGTCAGGAAGCACAAGTAAAGCAATTGATTTCGTTACCTATTTTCATTTTCTTTCTATAGTGGAGAGAGGTTAATGTTCTTACTATTACTACCTTGTATGTCGTTTCAAATGACTATCATCTTTTATGGATTAATCGGAAATTAATAATATGTTTGGTCAAGCCTTTTTTTGGGTCAAAAGTAATTTTTTTTTTTAAAAGCACTTTTGGCAAAAAATTGAGGTGTTTGACCAAGCTTTTGGAAAGAAAAAAAGTGTTTTTGAGGAGAAGCAAAAGCAGTTTTAGAGAAGCAAAAAAAGTAGTTTCTCTCCAAAAGCACTTTTCTGAGAAGTGCTTTTGAGAAAAATACACTTAGAAGCAGTTTTTAAAAGCTTGGCCAAACACTAATTACTGCTTAAAAGTGATTTTCAAATTAATTAACCAAACACAAACTACTTCTCACCAAAAGCATTTTTTTTTAAAGTATTTTTGAGAAAAGCGCTTCTCAAAATAAGCTGATTTTAGAAGCTTGGCCAAACGAGCTATAACTTGTATGTCTGTATACATCCAAAATCGGGAAGCCCGATTTTGAAGACAATGTGGCACTCCACACCTGGCCTCGAGAAGCTCGAAGCAGAATTTGAAGTTTGACCCTGAGAAGCATTCCTCGAAGGAGCATATCGAAGGTTCATTATGGTTAACCTCGGGGCACTATAAATTAATAACCATTAGGGAAAGGCGGGAAACTCCCAAGGACACGTAGTTAGAGCTGACCAAGTCTGCAAGAATAGTACAAGTCCGCACTGAGCCATTATACAACTATACCAATAACATTATCTTGTCATAATTATACATGTACTGTGTTGGGATTCCCCCTTCCTATGTGAAGGGTACCCTTGTCATTTTGCGACACACATGAATATTCAATACAATAGAACATTCTCTGTTTTTCTTGCCTAAACGTGCTTAACAATTACTCTACAGATTTATTGCTTGTATTCATCCACCGTTCTTCATTTATTGTTCATTATTAACCATAAAGGGCTATCCTTGAGGCCTTCGATATCGTTGTTTCTTCATCGACTGCTCATTATTAGGCATTATAATCAGACCTCGAGGCCCAGTTCCAGTGAGCTCGAGGCTCAGCCTTGTGACAATCTTGGTTTGCATATCTTATTCTCGTTACTTACACTTAGCATCTATTGCCTAACAACTAGTATTGGAATAAATCACATATTTTTAGAATCACAAATCAAATATAAGTGTTAATACCAATTTTCACGGTAAACTGTTTGGTGCCCACATCATCCAAGTATTTATGGTTAACGGAGCCAAAAGTATATGCATCTCCAAACCTACAAGTAAAGGTCATAAACCGGGTCGTAGACACACAAAGACATTAAGCCGAGCCCCATGCCACAATCTGTCATCTCCCTTCTTGCTCCGTCAAATTATTAGTTTTGATACCAGTTGTTGAACTAAATTAGTCCAAGATACTAATAACATATGTGATATCGTCCGATTTTGGTTCAAGCCCGCATGAGTTTTCCCAAAAGATCACATACCATCAAGAATATCCAACACCTTATAAATAACTTATTTTTCTTTTTTACTTTTTATGTGAAACTTTGTTCATATACACCCAAAGAGCTCTTTGGTTCAAGATGTTTGTACTCTTATATCTAGTTCACATGCGGATCTAGGATTTTAGGAAGATGGGTGCACTATTACGAAGAGGTGAATTCAGAATATAAATTTTACGGGTTCAACCTTTAGTTCTTACCCTCACCTATTTGTGGTCTCCAAGCAACTCTAATCTCCAAGTAATCTCCAAGCAACTTTAATCTCCAATCAATATTGATATATGGTCTAATCATGCGGGTAGTATTTTATCATGGTGTCGGATTCTAAATTTTTATAGATTCCTTCTTTGTTATCGGGTTCGACACCTAAGTCATAATGTCTCAAAACGAGGAAGTCTTAGAGAAACCTTTTTTATTCCTTAGTTTGGAACTTCGTGAAGAACTCCATTCTATTTCTTCCTCGTTACGAACATAAAAAGTGTTTATTTAAAAAAAACATTTACTTATAATTGAAAACGTGTAACAAATACAATAGTAACAACTAAAGGTTGAACCCGTAAAATTTATATTCAATTCACCTCTTCGGAATAGTGCACCCATCTTCCTAAAATTCTAGATCCGCCTGTGAACCTATTGGTGTTGTTATTATATGGACTAACTGACTTACTATTAGCATCAACTAGTACATAGTATTTGGGAGAGGTGATCAGGCGGGATGTTGCTAGACTTCAGATCTTCGAGGACATGTCACCCGATAGGAAGTTGTGGAGGTCGAGCATTAAGGTTGTGGGTTAGGAGGTAGTTGAGCATATTTAGTCTACCTGTCTGAGGCTACTGATAGGATTTAGTCTTAGACTGCTAGTGGTCAGTATTGTGTTTACGCTACTCTTCCGTTTTCATATTGTCGGGCCTTATTTACTGTTCATTATTTATGTCTTTCATCTATTCACCGGTTCTTGTGTTGTTGTTATTATTTTCATAATGATATATTATCCCTTTTTGTCTTTTTGTCTTTTTGTCTTCTTGAGCCGAGGGTCTGTCCCAAATAAAGAATGATTGGGATAAAGTACTCAATTGACAATTACATGACCAACTAACATTTTGGATTGGACAAATCTTACTTCTGGAAGCACATTTTGAGGGGTCAGAACTCTATAAAAGAGTTTAATCCAAATGTTTAACTTTCATAGTTTTGTTTGATTTTTTCCATTTGATGTCCTTAAAATAATTTAATGTGGAATGAAATTTGTGTTGAAAGTGAAGAATCAATAAAGTGACTTCAATGTTACGATCTAAAACATGTTTTTGCATCGAGTATTTTCCTAAATGTTTCCATATATTTTCTCCTATTTTTTTGCCAGAAACCTTTGTTTGCTGATATTGGTTAGGAATTTAATTTACTACAATTAATTTCTTTCTGGCCTCAAAGGAAAATATCTGTATTATAAGAAAACAAAATATTTCTAATTCTTTCCTGGATTTCGATTAAAATAGTTTTTTTCCTAACTTTTGACCATTGTGGGTCATTTCAGATCAAATTTCAAAGGGTACTTATTGTCCTAATATTTGTCAAACCTGCAAAACTTAGTAGAAATGGAATACTTACTTTATTTATCTTTTTCCCTTTATCATTTTTTTGGTGATCTTGCTATTCATTTTATTGACTCTCTAGCTGAATATGATTTCTTATGCTTAGCAATGTTCTGTAATCAAATAGCTGATCGATGGGTTTAGAGATGGATATTTGTTGTTTGAGAATTAAGCTTGATTTAGGCCTCATTTATTTTTTCAAGATTAAGACGTCTGAATCTGAATACACATCTGAATATCAAGATGTGTATTAAGATTATGACATTTGAATCTGAATACACGTCTGAATATTAAGATGTGTATTAAGATCTGAATACTAAATGATTAAGACTGTTTGATTTTTAACATTTGAATATATAAATTTATTTTTATTTGAAAATTAATAAACATACATTCATACGAAATACTAATTAATCTAATATTCTATCAATAAAATATATGGTTTTAAAAATATAATTGTTGTTGGTGGTGATGGCTAACGATAGTGCTAGGCCAACTAAAGGCGGTGGTTGGTGGTAGTTTTGGTTGATGGTGGTGGTTCAAGATAGTAGCTAGTGGTGGCGATTATGATTGATGATGGTGGTGGTGGGTGGTAATAGTTAATAATAGCGGGTGGTGGTAGTTGTGATTGAGGAAGGTGGTAGTGGATGGTGGTAGTTTATAATGATGGGTAGTGCCAGCTATGGTTGATGGTGATGTAGCAGTTAGTTGTGGTAGTTGAGGTGTATGAGTGTTGGTTGTTGTTGAGAATGATGGTGGTGGTGGTGGACTAGTGGTAGTCGATAATGATGGCAGTTACGATTGAGGATGATGATAGTGGTGGTAGTGACGGTGGAGGTGGCGGTGGTGGTGGTTGAGTATGACGGTGGTGGGTGGTATGGTGATAGTTGATAATGGTAGGCGGTGGCGGCAGTCAATAATGAATTTGGATGATAACATCTTAATGAAATCAAGTCTTTATTATAGATCTTAAGCATACAGACCTATTCAGACTCATTAAGTGGTTATGAAGTAAAAAAACAAACACACATAATGATTAAGATCTGAATAATTAATATTCAGACTTTAAAAACAAACGCACTTAATGTCTGAAAGCTAAATGATTAAGATTCAGACCTCTATTAAGTACAAACAAATGAGGCCTTATTTATATTCCTTTCCGTTACTGTAATAACTTTTTTAGCATAATAAGTTAATTATTTTAGGATAAATTCACTTTTTTGAATTTAAATTTAGGTTAGATTTTTTAAGTTTGTTGAGATTATTTGGGTTTTTAAATTCTACTTATGCAAATATTTTTGATGTGTCCAGCTCTTTTAATACGAGACTTAGGCTATTTATTTCATTTCAATTCTACACTTAGGCGATTTTTAGAGCTTTTGGAAGGAGGCTTTCACCTAGCACTTAAGTAATTCATATGCAATAAAAGTTAGATATATAGATTATGGGTAGATTAACATGCAAAAATTAGTAAAAACTATGGATTTAGAGTAAAACCTAGGGTTTTGATAAAAATAAGATCTAACCACGGATTTGTTATGGAATCTAGTAAAAGTCATATATTCTTTATCCTAAGGTTATGGGTAATGATTTTCTTCAAAAATTTTCGGAATCTGGGCATGTGGGCTTGGGGGCGGATTTTAGGAATCTTGTAATGTGGGTTGGGTAATCACTCTAGTAGGGGAAGTGTGAAATTTGAAGCTTATATTGATCAGTTTTTACCTTATTTGAATAGTTTTGAATTTGTTCGGCTCCGATTTGAGAGTTTGAGAGCATTCTTGAGCTCGAAAGTAAGCTTTGGAGGCAAAGTAAGTCCCTTTTCTAACCTTGTAAGAGAGAACTTTCCCCATAGGTGAATTTATATAATATGTGATTATTTGTGGGGGCTATGTACGTACGAAATGACGAGAGTCCGTACGTAGTGATTATTCCTGTTATGTCCGGGTAGTTTTAGGCTTACACCATGTTTTGTGAACATTGTTAATTGATTATATGCATTATTTGTATTGGATGAGAATTCATTTCAAGATCTTAAAATTTGAAGGTTTTCAAGTAAATTATCATTTTAAACGGGATTGAGGAAAAAAACATGTTATGGTTATATGCAACTGCTTCGCAATTATATTTCGCGAGCGGGGTGATCATTTCCACTACTCTCATGGGAGCGGGTCGTTCGCCTCGGCAGGTTAATGGATGCATCTATGGTTCACGTCGTTCGACTCTCCGGCAGTGCACATTTTATTATTTTTTGGATCTGGTTGTAGACATGTAATTTTTGACCCTCCCGGAGATATTATACTTTTTAGCGTTTAAATATTTATTTTAGGCCTAATATCACTATTTTGACTCGTTTTGACTATTTTTATCTTATTTTATCACAAAAATAAAAGTTACAAAAATAGTTTCACTTTTAAAATTTAGTTTTATTTTAGTAGTGTATTTTAGTTAATTAAGAGTAAGTTTTATTTTTATAAATATATTTCATTTTTTTTAGTGTTTCTTAGGCCCAAAATGAGGACCGAACAAGAAGGAGCCCAACCCAATTTCCTAAAATCCTTACATCCTAACCCTACCCTCTTCTTCTTAAAAACTACATCCATACAAAAAAAGGGGGCACCACTCCCAACCCCTCATCTCCATCCTTACACACAGCCGCCTCCAGCCTAAAAACCGCCAGAAAATCGCCAGCCACCACCTTCGCCATGCCTTAGCAGCCAAATCTTCTCATCGTCAATCAACCAGCAGCCACACTTTCTTTACAAAGCTTCAGTGATGCCTTCTTCCAAACAACCTTCTCCATTCAAAATGTCCACCCTTCACAAAAATACCCACACGACAGCAACAGAGGAGAAAAACCTAGCAGCACCACCTTGAATCTCCATCTCCAACTCCATCGAGCCCATGAAGTAGCATCGCACGTCTAGGACTGTTGTGCCTTTTCCTTCATTTCTTCTCTCTATATTTTGTTACTACCTCAGCCGGATACCTATAATATGAAACAAGATCTGGCTGGAGAAGAAGGAGCACCGACGACTCTACTGCTTGCTGGCCGAGCTTGAGTTGGGTTAGTCGAGGTTGATTGAGGTTCCGGTCGCAGGTTCATCTGCTCGTTTAGAGATTTGTTGGTTTCTTTCCGTAATCAATCTTTCAAAGAAGGTGCCGCAGTAGAGGTGTGCATTTCTCAAACCTACATGTTATTTCATCTCATTACTCTAGTTTGGTGAAGGATTTTGATTGATTTGGTATTCTTATTTGTTTGCATTTGCTATCCTCGTTTCATTATTTGGTTAAGTGCCTTAATTCGTGACAGTGAATAGGATGAATTGTGAGAAACATGTCTTGAAATTGAAAAATGAGCGGTCAAACTCTTTCTTGTGTCTATCACAGTTCAAGTTAGTAATTTTGGAGCCATTTGGATCACTTAAAGAATTAAGTTTGGATTGATTCTCATTCTAATTAATCAGTCAACTCATTCACAAGTCAAATTTCCAATTAATAAGTTTACATTTCTAGCAATCTTTATTTATTTACTTTTTTATATTGTCCGTTAATGGCATGCTAGGCCGACCACACGGGTTGGAAAATATTAGGCGCGATTAACAATAAATCATCGTGACTATGGATATGGTTCCCGTGGCATAGTCATGATACGTAACTCCAAAATTCGAGTGCACGCTGGCGTGACTCGACCATCAAATAGTTAAATTAAATAATTATCATAGCTACGGGTACAGTTCCCGTGACGTGGTTGTGACTCTTAACTATTAAAATCTGGGGTACATTTATGTGACTCGGCCACAATTTAAGTTTAATAAAATAAACACGTTGTGGATCGTGAGTACGGTTCCCATGACATGATTCGCAATGTGTGACTAAATAGTTAATTGTATAACAATTGGATTACTAAAAGTGGTTTAAAAGAAATAAAATGCACGTAGGTTTCAAACAATGTTTTAAAATCAGATAAATATGCCAATAATAATAGTTGAGTGACCGTGCTAGAACCACGAAACCTGGGAATGCCTAACACGTTCTCTCGGGTTAACATAATTCCTTACTCGGACTTCTGTGTTCGCGGACTGTAATACAGAGTCAATTTTTCCTCTATTCGGGATTTAAACCGGTGACTTGGGACACCATAAACTATCCCAAGTGGCGACTCTGAATTTTAAATAAAATAATCTCGTTTTAATTGTCACTTAAATTGGAAAAAACTCCTTTATACCCTTCCCGGGGGTAGAAAAAAAGAGGTGTGACAGATGCCCCTCTTTGACTAGAAACGCAAAGTGTTTTCAGACAAAGAACGACTAGACAAGTTTTTTGACCCGACCCTTATTTAGAGAGACCAAAAACTTAAAGAAAAGGAGAATGTGACCGAGCCCGTATCTGAGCTGCCTACATATCCTTGGCTATAAAGGAATCATGCCACATGTAGTTCATAGGTAGGAAGAGTAACAGAGGAGGATACTAAGGTGGAGAGCCGATTGAGGTGCCGTTTCGTCAAGGTTCCGGTCCGCGGCCCTGTTATTACATCAAAATAAAAAAAATAAAAAACTAAGCCTGTCAGCTATGAGTTACAAGATTCCTATTAATAAGTCTTCTTAAGCTTGATCTTGAGTCTTGAATGATCTTCATGCAGACTTTAGATTTGAACCTTGACGCTTGCTAGTTGAAAGTGCTAGTTCATTCTTCTTCAGCTCTTCGGATCATGACGGGACATGCAAAGCTCGTAACTCAGTCATGTCTTGAACAATCCATATCTTGTCTCCGCTTCTGCATTTTGGATGCTTTTTTTTCTTTTCTTCTTTTCTTCTGGATTGAGACTACTTCTGTTCGTCATCTATTGTCGACTCACATTCTTGCCACGAGCTTCTGCTACTTCTAACATGAATTGAATTCTGAAATCACTTCCCTCGTTCTCCAGGTGGGTGCCTGCAATTAAAATAATAAAACAAATAAAATTTTCTGCCCCAGTTTGCACTAGGAAGATTTGTGAGTTGTTAGAAAAACTGTAGACCACTTATTCCACTGATGCAATGATGAGAATAAACTAAAGACTCGACTAGGATGTGTGTATCCTATGAGTAAAACCAAGAATGTTTGACTAGCAAGTGTGTCTGCTAAGAGTAAAACCTGAATGACCCAAACTAGGAAGTGCGTCTCCTAAGGGGTGAAACTTGAATGACTCAAACTAGTAAGTGTGTCTCCTAGGAATGAACTTGAAAGACTCAAACTAGGAAGTGTGTCTCCTAGGGGTAAAAATTGAATGAGCCAAAACTAGGAAGTGCGTCTCCTAAGGGTATAATCTCACTTTATGATGTGCGTCTCCTAAACAGTATAACCTAAAAGACCCAGACTAGGAAGTGCATCTCCTAGGGGTGAAACTTCAATGACTCAAACTAGGAAGTGTGTCTCCTAGGGGTAAAAACTCCATTTAGGAAGTGCGTCTCCTAAAAACAAAAACATAACCTGAAAGACCCAGTCTAGGAAGTGCTTCTCCTAGGGGTAAAACCTCAATTTAGGAAGTGTGTCCCCTAAAACAACATATAACTTGAAAGACCCAGACTAGGAAGTGCGTCTCCTAGGGGTGAAACTTAAATGAACTAAGCTAGGAAGTGTGTCTCCTAGGGATAAAACTCAAATGACTCAAACTAGAAAATGCGTCTCCTATTGATGAAACTTGAATGAACCAAGCTAGCAAGTGCATCTCATAGGGGTGAAATTTCAATTTAGGAAGTGCGTCTCCTAAAGTATATCCTGAAAAAACCCATACTAAGAAGTACGTCTCCTAGGGGTGAACTCAAACGACTCAAACTAGGAAGTGCATCTCCTAGGAATGAACTTAAATGACCCAAAACTAGAAAGTGCGTCTCCTAGGGGTGAAACTTCAATGACTCGAACTAAGAAGTGCGTCTCCTAGGGGTGAAACTTGAATGACTCGAACTAGGAAGTGTGTCTCCTAGGAATGAACTTAAATGACCCAAACTAGGAAGTGTGTCTCCTAAGGGTAAATGCTCAATTTAGGAAGTGCATCTCCTAAAACAAAAATATAACTTAAAAGACCTAGACTAGGAAGTGCGTCTCCTAGGGGTGAACGGTAATGACTCAAACTAGGAAGTGCGTCTCCTAGGAATGAACTTAAATTAACCAAACTAGGATGTGCGTCTCCTAGGGATGAAATCTCCATTTAGGAAGTGCGTCTCCTAAACAAAATATAACTTGAAAGAACCAGACTAGGAAGTGCGTCTCCTAGGGGTAAAACTTCAGTGATTCAAACTAGGAAGTGCGTCTCCTAGGAATAGACTTAAATGACCCAAAATTAGGAAGTGCGTCTCCTAGGGGTAAAACTTCAATTTATGAAGTGTATCTCCTGAACAAAAATATATTTGAAAGACCCAGACTAGGAAGTGCATCTCCTAGGGGTGATG
>MDKI01230850.1:0-29379 GCA_005239505.1 Nicotiana paniculata
TTCCTATATTACTTGTCGACCACGTACACTTGCGTGTGCATTGGGAAATCAACCAACACCATGCGCTGAGCCTTCATGTAAGAAATAACTCTACTAGAAGAATGACTAGGATTCCCCCTCCACTCCAAACGAGGCACCCCTGGCAAAGCCAAGGTCACTGTCTTGGCATGACAGTCGAGAATAGCATAATAGGGGGATAACCAATCCATCCCTACTATAACATCAAAGTCAAACATATCAAGGAGCAAAAGATCAACCTGAGTCTCCAGACCACCAATAAATACTAAGAAAGCACGGTAGACTCGATCTACCACTATAGAATCACCCACCGGTGTAGACACATGCACAACAGTACTCAAGGAATCATGGGACATACTCAAATAAGGGGAAAAATATGAAGACACAAAGGAGAAGGTGGAACCCGGATCAAATAACACTGAAGCCTCTCGGCTGCAAACTGAAATCGTACCTGTAATAACTGCATCAGAAGCCTCAGCATCAGGCCTAGCAGGAAAAGCATAGCACCGGGGCTGAGCCCCTCCAACCTGATCATCTCTGGGTCGACCTACTGCGGCCTGACCTCTACCTCTCGTGGCATGTCCTCAACCTCTATGAGTCTGATATCTACCTCTGGCACCCCAACCGCCACCCCTAGCTGGCTGAGGGGTGGGGGTGCGCCTGATGCGGGAACCATGACACGGGAACCCTGATACTGAGACCCACCAGAACCTCGGGGGAAAAACTTGGAAATATGCCCCAAACCACCGCAAGTATAATAAGGCCTCTGCTGATGTGGCTGCTGACTCTGGAACTGGCCCTGTCGACCCTGGAAACTCTGAAGCAGCGGTGCACTCATAGGTGCTGGTGGTGCACCAATAGGAGCTGGCAGTGCACTGTGAGCTACCTGAAGTGCCGATTGATAGGGTCTGGCAGGATGGCCTCTGCCCGAAGAATCCCTGCCCCCAGATGAGGCTCCACTGGAACGACCGAAGTGACGGGGCCTCTTGTCAGCCCCCTGACCACCACCCTGTGACATAATCATCTCAATCCTCCTGGCCACATTGGCCGCATCCTGGAACAAAATATCAGTACCTGACTCCTTGGCCATCTGAAGCTTGATGGGCTAAGCCAAACCCTCAATAAACCTCCTCACTCTCTCAAAATCAGTGGGGAATATCCTAATAGCATGCCGAGATAGAGTGATGAACCTGGTCTTGTATTGAGTGACAGACATAGATCCCTGCTGGAGGCGCTCAAACTGCCTCCGAAGATCCTCCATCTGAGTAACTGGAAGGAACTTCCCCACGAATAACTCGGAGAACTGAGCCCAAGTCAATGGTGCAGACCCAGCTGGCCTGTCAAGCAATAGTCTCTCCACCAAGTTTTGGCGGAACCCGAAAGACGAAAGGTAGCAAAATCAACTCCATTGGACTCTACTATGCCCATGTTCCGAAGAAACTCATGACAGCTGTCCAAATAATACTGGGGATCCTCTGATGGTGAACCAGTAAATGTAGTAGTGAACAACTTGGTGAATCTATCCAATCTCCATAAAGCATTTGCTGACATAGCTGCTCCCTCAACTGCCGGGGCCACAATTCCCGGCTGAGCTACTCCGGCCGTCTGAGCTACCGGAGTCTGGAACAGAGGATCTAGCTGCTCTGGTGTGCAAGTAGCAGGAGTCTGGGTCCCTCCCCCAGCCTGATAGATGGTTGGTTCAGTAGGAAGAAGATCGGCCTGAGCCACACTCTCCATGAGTCCCACTAAGCGGACTAGAGCGTCCTGGAGCACCAGGGTGGCAATGAACCCCTCTGGGACCTGAACTTGTCCAACTGGAACTGTCTGAGTAGGAACCTCACTGGCAAAGTCTACCTGTGGGTCCTCTACTGGGGCTGCTTCTCTGGGCCGAGCCCTGCCCCTGCCTCGGCCCCTTGTAGGGGCTGCAATAGGAGAGTCGGGCTACTGATCGGTAGATGAGGAAGCACGCGTTCTCGCCATCTACAGGAGAATAGAATCGAAACTCAATTAGCATTTAGAATTTCAAATCGCACGACAGAAAAGAAGAAAAGTAAAGTTATTCCTAACTTTGCAGCCTCTAGGGATAAGTACAGACGTCTCCGTACCGATCCCTCAGACTCTACCAAGTTCGTCCTTGAGTTATGAGACCTAAGCAACCTAGTGCTCTGATACCAACTTATCACGACCACAAATCCCACCTTCAGGTCGTGATGGCGCCTAACGTTGCACCCGCTAGGAGAGCCATCATGTCAACTGTATTGATTTAATATCAAGTAAAAATAACAAGCATTGACTATATAACTGAAATAAAGTGCGGAAGCATTAACATAATTCTAAATAACAATAGCTAATAACGCAAAAATCCCCTTTACGTACAACCCAGAAGTGGAGTCGCAACCTCACGAACTAGTCTAAGATTTGACTTAAACAACAGTTTGAAAATAAAATGATGTATCTGTCTGGAAAACACATAAAAGACAGGATGAAAGATAGATAGGGACGCCGAGATCCACGAACGCCGTGCGGAACTACCTCGGTATCGTCTGGGATGGACTGAAGGACACTCCCACTAGCGATGTCCACTAGGTCCGGCTGCGTAATCTGCATAACATAAAGAAGTGCATGTGTAGCATCAGTACAAACGACCCCATGTACTGAGTAAGTGCCGAGCCTAACCTCGGCGAAGTAGTGACGAGGCTAGGACACGACAACAAGTTGTACCTGTGCAGTTCAATAGTATAGCAGAAAATAAACAAGAATACAATTACGGGGAAGAACATGCTGGGGATAAGAGATAGCAAATACTGAAATGACGGAAACGAAACAACAGTTTAAAATATCCGAAAATAATAACGGGGATTGACAACACGAATTAAACAGTGAAAAGAAACGGCACGGCATGTCCCCTCGTGCATAACAATTTAAAATATGGCACAGAATGTCCCCTCGTGCATAAACAACATAAACATGGCACGAAATGTCCCCTCGTTCATAAAACATTACAATCACGGCACAGAATGTCCCCTCGTGCATATATATATCATCAACACTGCACGGAATGTCCCCTCGTGCATAATAACCAATCGGCACGAAATGTTCCTTCGTGCATATATAATAATCAATCGGCGTGGAATGTCCCTTCGTGCATAAATAGTAATCAATCGGCACAGAATGTTCCCTCGTGCATGATGAGTGTAAAAGCAACATTTGATATGAAAGTTTAACAATACGACATTTCAAATGTTCAGAAATAATCAACAAAATTCTACTGTCCCGGCAAGGGACTCAACTATAACCAATCTCACTCGGAGGTATAATGTCAACAGTAAAATCCTCTACTGAACACATAATCAATAATTTTTCTACGTCATGAAATAACCTCAAGGTACCACTTTCAAGGTTCCCAATAATTCACAACACGGAGAATATCATAGAACATTAAACAACTCATTAAAATCGACTCACGAGCATGCTTGACCACAACATATTGGTACCCGTCACCTCACCTATACATTGGACGTGAATTACACATAGAAAATAGGACTCTATACCTATTCCCTCAAGCTAAGGTGGACAAACACTTACCTCGGCTCCAAGAATGCAAGTCAAGCCTCAATCACGGCCTTTCCTCTTGAATCCGACTCCGAAACGATAATATCTTAACATAATTGACTTAATCACATCAATAATAATTCAATAACTCAATCCCAAATCCTAATTATACATTTCCCATAATTTTTCCAAAAATACCAAAATTCGACCCCGGGTTCGCTTGGTCCAAATTCGAGGTTCGGACCAAAACCCGATCACCCATTCCCCCATGAATCCGAATATAAAATTTGTTTTGAAATCCGACCCTAAAATGAGGTTGAATTCCCAAAATTTCCAAAAGCCCTAACTCTACCCAAAACCCCCAATTTCTACCCTTGATTCCATGTTTTTAGGCCTAGATTCTAATGATTGATGAAGGAAAATGGAAGAAACTAGAGTTAAGATAAATTACCTAAGTGGTTATGGAGGAAGAGTAGCTTAGAACTTGGCTATGGGGCTTGGAGAAGAAGGAGAGAGTGAAAATATGAAGAATTCCGAAATAGCATTCTGTTTTTAAGGCTTTAAAATCACTGGGCGAATTTACTATACGCGATCGCGGAAAGGGAGTTGCGATCGCGGAGCGTACTGGGTTTTAGACTTACGCGACCGCGAACAAGGGACTGCGATTGCGGGAGTACTGGACACTGAACATCGCGATCGCGACCAAGCGATCGCGTTCGCGTAGAGCAACACGCTGCCCTGCCCCCAGATCCCTTTAACGCTATGCGATCGCGTGAGGCCCTCGCGATCGCGTAGAGCACTACCCCAGGCTCTGCGATCGCGTCCAAGGCCCTGCGTTCGCGTAGGGTAATTTCCCAACCCCCATCCATATGAACATCGCGATCGCGAAGAGCAAGTCATAGAACACCAGAACATCCCAAAAACACCAGAAACTTCCTGAGTTTAGCACCCCGACACCTACCCGGAACTGACCCGAGCCCTCGGGGCTCAAAACCAAATATAAACACGACTTCGAAATCATCCTACGAACTTATTCGAGTAATTAAACCACTAAAATAATATAAAAAACCATGAATTAAGCTCCAAAATCTATAGAATTTTCTCAAACTTCATAAACTTCTAAATTCTCCGATTTTGATCCAAAACACGTCAAACCAAGTCCGTTTTTTTCCAAATTTTACATATAACTCACATAACACATATTGAACCTGTTCCGGGCTCCGGAACCAATATACGGGCTCGGTAACAAAGATTTCACATCAAAGTTCCTTTTCAAAAGTCTTTCTTATTTTCAGAAAATAATTTTCTTTAAAAATTTATTTATCGGACTTGGGACCTCGGAATTCGATTCCGAGGATACGCTCAGGTCCCATATTTTTCTACGAACCCTTCGGGACCGTCAAATCATGGGTCCGGGTCCGTTTACCAAAAATGTTGAACAAAGTCAATTTTATTTCATTAATTATCATAAATTCAACTGTTCAACACATTTCCACATAAAGACTTCCCAGCTAAGCGCTCGGGCTGCGCACACACATCGAGGTGAGATTAACGGAGGCTTGCAGGGCCTCGAAACACAGTTTTTGCTACATTTACACAAAATGATCTTTTGGGTCATCACAGTTCTCGTTTTCAAATTACTAAATTTTCTAACAAATGTTTTATGCACTAGAGGGTTAAACGTAGAACAACCATGTAATGCCCCAATATTTTAAATGAGGACATATTGGATATTTAGTGAATAATTTAAGTCCAAAAAAAAAACGAAACTAGCTAATAAATCCAAAAAAAAAGGGAAAAAGGTTAGGAACTGAAACAAAAAGGGTTGAAGCCCATAACCTATCTGCTAAATTGAAAATGGGTAGGGGAAGGGGAACGAAGCAGAAAGATTCAGGAAACGAAAAAACAAACAAAAACGAGCAGAGGAAGAAAGAAAGAAAAGAGAAAAGAAGGAGGAAGAAGTTGGCGCAATGCGTTGGAACCATAGCTATGACTGTTGAGGAATCTTAAGCACTGATTGAGTCTTCCGGGTAGTACTTGAGCTTCTTCTTCTAGTAGATTTTAATTTCATTTCCAATGATCGAAAGATTCTACAGAGTAATAGAAATTACACTAGTTCATTCACGTAATTGAGAATTTTCTTCCCGAGGAATCCATAGAACTTTATGAAATTGGGTTAATAAATCATATGAATAGGTTGGAGTTGATAGATTAGTAATTACTCATCCCGTGGGTAAATAATTCGGCGAAGTAAGAGTCAAATATGAAACCTCGAGGGTTGGGTATTCTAAATTAGCTATGAATTAGCCTAAACATGGATATTAACATGAGATCGATATTTTGTAATTATAGATTGATTGGAGGAAGTTGTACGAATTGCTCGAGGTGAAGCATTTGGTATTTCGGCACGAGTACAGTGAGTAGTAATCTTATCGTAATTTGTGTTTTCATAACCTGCACGGTTTGTACATGATTTTGAATATAAATGTGCTACTGAATGTTTGAAATTTGCATGTAGGACAAGTCCTTTACTTGATATGGTACTGAACAGGTTACTTGAGATGTTTACAATTATTTAAAATGTTCTCATTGTTACTAGACATGTTTTACTGTTATTTGAGATATGATTATTATCATCGAAATTGGATTACATGATTTGATAAGAATTGAAATGTCCTGTACTATTTTTGAAAATGCTTCCATGTGAATATTTACTATTTACAAAGACAAGTATAAATGGGAGGAGACTTTGAAGGATCCCGTAGCTAATGGCGGGTTCATTACACTTGGTGCACCTTGTATTTATCAATTACGATAACCCTTGCTAGTGGGAAGGTATAACTAGCATATAGTTACAGTTTTTCCTCGAGTAGGGACCTACAGTTATATTTGACTCCTTTTACGAAGGGGTCCACACAGTGAAACAGATTACATGATCCTTCTTTGGAAACCTCCCAAACATAAAGATTTGCTATGAGAAAGTGTTTATTAAGTTTATTACCGACTTGTTAAATTGATTACTCTTACAAGAAACACATGAAAAGACTGATTATATTTATCATTTTAGAAAGGGCATTCTCATGATATTTTCTGTTTGATATACTAGCATATTTTCTGACTTGTCCCCAATAAAAATGGTTGTGATTAAGTGTTATTACTCACTAAGCTAGCGACTCACTCCCCGCTATTTTTTTTTACAGAGGCAGCAATTGACGCATGCGAGAATTTCATTAATTAGAACGCACCGGTTGATAGTTCTTGGTGAGCCTCGCACTTGTTCGCGTAAGTGGAGATTTTATGTATTGTTATTGTCTTTTCTTTCAACTCTTAGAGTCCCTCCATAATTATCCTTTTAGTGTCGTGAGTATTCATTTGTTGATATGGACTAGTTACTAGTATTACACTTTCTTTCTGTATTTTTAGAGTTTGTTTTGGTTTTATTATGTTGAGGAGGTTGGTAATATTGGTGGAAACCCGTTTGTGGTTAGTTGATGAAGATTGTAACTGATTTAGGTGAATATTGATTTTTTATTACTTGTTTATAAGACAAGAAACTTTTTGGATAACCCAAAAACAGATAAAATTCTGTTCGTTTTTCTATCGATAATACTTTTTTGAAAGAACTTGCTCCTAAGCGCCGGTCACGATCCTAAACTGGATCGTGAAAAACCATTACTTACAAGTATAATAATGCAAATAATAAGCTAATCACAAATGGATATTCGTCCCAGAGAATTTAAAACGGGGTTCAAATCTGCTAATAATTCCTTATTTTTAAGATGAAAGGAATATTTTCTTGGTAGTTTGAGCTGTCATGACTGGCGGTTGGGTAGTGGGCTAAGATGACTTTGTTAAGTCTACTACTTCCTTCATTTCAATTTAGATGAAATAATTTTATTTGTGTGGGATTTAAAAAAAAAGAAGACTTTTAAAACTTGTAGTCTTAAAAATTTAAGGTGTAAAAGCCTTGTGGCTTGGTGGTGGCCATGATATTTGTGTGTTTATAAAAAAATTTCGTTAAGGATAAAATGAAATGTCTAAAGTTGAGTTATTTTCAAATTTAAAAATATATCATTTATTTTGAAACAGACTAAAGAAAAATATCACATCTAATTTAAAACAGAAGGGTAATAAATGATCATTAATTACACATTAATTTTCCACTGCATTTTTTATAATCAACTGATAAGGCAACGTTCATGCTTTAATTCAGATTCTATACGTGGCACATCAAAATAACGATACGTGTCGTGCTGTCGGGCTTCGAAGTCATGAGTCTGAAGCAGATGAGCTGCGATCGAAACTACCCATCTACTCTAGTTTTAGATTAAACAAATTCGTGGGCCAGCAACCACTAGATGCGAATCCAAAATTTAAATTATATGAGTTTAACTTTTAAAATTTTTAGTATTAAATTCATTATATTTTTAAAATTATGGGTTTATATTTACTCCTTTCATTTCAATTTAGATGATATAATTTGACGTGATACAAAATTTAAAAAAAAAAGAATACTTTTGAAATATGTGGTCCTAAAAGTTTAAGGGACAAAAGGCTTGTGGGGCCATGACATTTGTATGGCTATAAAAGCTTTTCATTAAAGATAAAGTGGGTAAACTGAAAATTGTAAAGTTGAATTATTTTTCAAATATATAAATGTGTCATTCTTTTCTAAACGGACTAATAAGGAAAGTGTGTCATTTAAATTGAAATAGAGGAAATACAATTTTAGCAATTTTAATAAAGTTTTACTTATAATTTTTTACTACATATTAAAAGTTATGAGTTCAATTGAACCCGTCCGTAATACACTACTGTCACGACCCAAATTTTCCTCTGTTGGGTATCGTGATGGAACCTAGTCTTAGGGACTAGGTAAGCCTAACATTTCCACTGAACAACAACAATAATAAAGGAATTTTAAAAATTTCGAAATAGAATTCTTGACAGAGTTTACAATTTTCCAAAACCCGGTAAATACAAGTTATAAGCTCTACGAAATCTTTCTATCAAATCTAAATACAAATGTCTAGGAATAAGTAAGTACAATTGAATAGAAACAAAACAGGAAGGTGACTCTGAAGCCTGCAAACGCAGCAACAGGTTACCTTGAGTCTCCTCAGCAATGATCTGCGTAGCTACCAACAACAATAACCTGAAGCTGCACACATAAAATGTACAGAAGTGTAGTATGAGCACACCACAACGGTGCCCAGTAAATATCAAGACTAACATCGGTGAAGTAGTGACGAGGACTAGTCAAGACACCACTGGTCTAATAAGTAAAAAGGCATAAATGCATAAAACACCGAAACATAATATCTATCTAAAGATTTTTCAATATAATTAACGATACGATCGAATAGTACGGCAGGAAATTCAATAATTACGATCAACGGACAACATAATAAAATATGCAAAGAGAATGGAAAGAATGCGATCAAAATGGCGAGAATCACAACCCAATAAAAACACTAGCAACTCAGCACTGCATCAATTTATCTACGGCATGCGTTAGCCAATAAACTCAATAAAACTGGTCAACCTTCAAGTGAAAATATTTAAATCGTGAGTTTATTTTGAAAGCTTTAAAGATATAATCATTTCGAAATCGAGAAATTTCTTCTTTGAAACATACTTTCTCGGAATGCATATTTATATATTTTAATAAGAGAAATCTTAACAACATAGTCTCTTCAAAGTACGTGGTATTCAAATATACTTTCCCAAATACTGCTATTTCAAATATCATAAAAATACGTGATGTTCAAAATATATTTTCCCAAGTACTGTTCTTTCAAATAACATCAAAATACGTGATGTTCAAAATATATTTTCCCAAGTACTTCTCTTTCAAATAACATCAAAATACGTGATGTTCATAATATATTTTCCCAAGTATTGCTCTTTCAAATATCATTATTCTGCAAGACAAATGCTTTTCAAATATACTTTTCAATATATATATTTATATCTTTCGATCCAATTCTCCTCATTCATAAAACTATCGGAGCTCAGTCCGCAACTCAGAATTTGTCATGCAATGCAGTACAGGGGGAAAGCTCTCGGATCTCTGCCCGTAGTCCCAATTTAAATATGCGATGCAGTATATGGGGAAAGCTCCCGGATCTCTATCCGTAGTCCCAATTTAAATATGTGATGCAGTACAGGGGGAAAGCTCCCGGATCTCTGTATGTTGTCCCAATTTAAATATGTAGTGCAGTACAGGGGGAAAGCTCCCGGATCTCTGTCCATAGTCCCAATTTAAATATGCAGTACAGGGGGAAAGCTCCTGGATCTCTGTCCGTAGTCCCAATTTAAATATGCAATGCGGCCACCGAGGAAAACAACCAGAATGCGACAGAAACAACATATATTGTCACACCCGGCGCGAAAGCAAACAAGGCTGAATACAAAGTGCGATGAGCAAATCAATACAAAGACTGAAATCATAAAGTGGTAACAACTAGCTCATAAGAAGTAGCCACTGAGAGGAATGCCAAGCACAAAGAGAGAATAACATAACGAGGGGAAGACAAGGCAAATAAGGCAACGATTCTACATATTCGAGTTCACAACCAAGAAACAAAATCATCCCGACAAGGGAATCAGCTATAACCAATCTCACTTAGACAATTAGCTTCACCGAAGAAACTCGGTTTGAACAAATGCTCAGTAAATAGGCAACATCAAAGAATACCATCAACACGGGCGGTCATCAATTAGACCCAAGTAATACTTAAGAGGAAAATCATTTAAGTCGTACGACTCACGGGCATGCTTGACCAACGTATAGATATTCCAATTTCTTGTTAGACATTTGTAGAGCGAGATTATTCTAGTTCTAGTCACATAGGAAGCGTATGAAGGAAGACATAGCATGACGGTAGGAAAAACAAAGTCTTCATCTAAGTCAATTAAGATCTTATAAAAAACAAGGAATGCTAGGCAAGTAGTTCTAATTTGAATAGGAAGAGTTGAGGCTAGAAACCAGGAATTCAGATATAACAAGTTCAATTCATATACGGGGGAGCATAAGGACCCAAAATCCCTAAAAGGGAAATCTATTTGCAAACAAGTTCGAGTACACACTCGTCACCTCGCGTACGCGGACTACAATCAACATAGAAGACTCAATCCTAAGGGGTAGTTCCCCCCACAAGGTTAGGCAAGATACTTACCTCAAAGACGACAACCCGGTACTCAAAAATAGACTTCTCGGGCGGGAAGGCCTCCAGACGGCTCAAAATCAACTAAAACAACTTCAAAATACATATAAAATGTATAAGGAACGATTCCGAATAATAAAGTTTCAAACTTTGTAAATTTATAAAAATCGACCCAAAAGTCGACTCCCGGGGCCCGCACCTCGGAACCTGACAAATTTTATAAATTCCGATTACCCATTCCGATACGAGTTCATCCATACTAAATTTATCCAATTCTGATAACATTTGGTCATTCAAATCATGAATTTTCATTTTTGAAGTTTTCTTTCAAAACCCACAATCCCCTCAACCCAAAACACAAATTAAATGATACAAACAAGAACTAATTCATGAAATATATTTAATTATAGTGGAAGAACACTTACCCATTCGATTTTTGTGAAAATACCTCAAGGAATCGCCCAAAACCGAGCTCTAGAAGTCAAAATATGTTTAAAATGGTGAAACCCCCGATTTTTGGAATATAATCTCCCTGCCCAGTTATTTGTGCACTGCGATCGCGAACACAGAGATGTGATCGCATAGGAGAAAAAAATACTACTGGCCAAAAGGTGCTATGTGATCGTGGAGCTAAGTATGCGATCGCATATAAGGGAAAGAGCCACTACCACGGATTTGCACAGTGCGTTCGCGAGGACCACTGTGCGATTGCAGAGTAGGAATTTTTTGTTGCCAAACGATACACTATGCGATCGCGTATCATGAAAATGCGATCGCATTGAAGGAAAATGTGGGCTGGTCCATTTTACACTATGCGATCGTGGATGTGTCTATGCAATCGCATAGAAGAGAACACCAAATAGCAGAAAACTCATTTTACACCAGATTTTTCCTAAGTTTTGCACTCCGACACCTACCCAAAACTCACCCGAGCCCTCGGTGTCAAAGATAAATATACACACTACCTCATAAACATCTTACGGACTTATTCAAGTAATTAAACCACCCAAATAACATCATAAACATCGAATCAAACCTCAAAATCTATAGAAATTCTCAAAAACATCATAAACTTCAAATTTGCATTTAAGGTCCGAATCACGCCAAACAAAGTCGTTTATTTCCAAACTTCACAGATAACACATATAAATCATATCAAACCTGTACCGGGCATCGGAACCATAATACGGGCCCGATATCACAGGTTTCACCTCAACTTTCATTTTCAAAAACCTTTATATTTTTCAGAAAATAATTTTTCTTCAAAAATTCATTTCTCGGCCTTGAGACCTCGGAACATAGAATTAGATAGAATATACGGGATGACCTTTTGGGCCATCACTACTACACTACAATAAAATGGGGCTTTAGCGAAGGAAAATCTAGTCGTTAAAAGTCTAATTCCGATCGTTATAAGTTATTAACGACCGAAAAATTCCGGTCGTCACCGGTCGTTAAAAGTCCCGACGTTAAAAGTTAACGACCGGTTTACAATCCGGTCGTTAAAGGATCTTTAGTGACGACATAATTTTCGGTCGTTAAACATCCTTTTAGCGACAGGATTTTCCCCTCGCTAATTTGTTATCCGGTCGTTAAAAGTCTTTAACGACAACAATGTATTAAGTCAATTCAAGTGTTTTTAGCGACCGATATTTCCTTCGTTAATTGTATAATTACTTTTAACAACCAAAATTCTCTTCGTTAATAGTCATTTATCTATTTGAGAAACATGTCGTTAAAGAGTTTTAATGACCACATTTTTCTTCGCTAATATGAAAATGTAATTAATATAATGAAAATGTAAATTACGTGAATAGTAATAATTATTTATATGCTTTCATACACACTCAATAACATTGGAAAATAAACCAAATACTTGATATTTTGTTAATACAAAGAACTAAAGTATCATATTTGAAAGCAGTACAAATAAAATCACATAAAGGATGTACTAGTAGTTTACAATAGGTCAAAGGGGAACAAATTAAGTAAGATCATCTTCCTCGAGCTCCTTAGCCTTCAATGTTTCCTTCACTCTTAGAAGAAGTGTTGTCCTCCAAGCATCATGTGGAGTGAAGATATTTAAGTAGATTGAAGAAAATCGGTGTAAAATTACAACATAGTAACATGTGCTCAAGTCAATTAAGCATCCAAGTATAAATCCACGAAGCAGTGATAACAAAAAGAATTAAACCACCTTATTAGATAATTTCAAGATTGCGTGTATTTTAGAAAACCAGGTAAGAAAATGACAAGAATATTCAACCTATAGCACCAGGTCAAAAGAACCTAAGGTCAGATACTACTTCACACGAGTTGGTGAAGAAGGTACTAGCTTAGTTAGCATGACAGAATTTGAAAAAATGATTCTTCAAGAAGTCTGTTCTTGGTGTCACTTAAGAAGTTCTGCCAGAAACAAACTCCCTACTCTATGTTCAGACCTGTAACGACTGTAACATCATATGTCTGTTTCATCTCATGAAAGCATGATCGAAGAGTTACTGCCTCTTCTATTGATGACTAGTATTTAGGACCTGAAGACAGACATGTCTGTGGAAATAGAACCAGAAAAGGTTCTTTGTTCCAACAAACCGCTAGACGGGCTGTTCAGCAAGCTGCTGCTGATGCACCAAAAAGTAATGGCTATGCACGCGCTGAAGTGGCAGTGCCCGGGGAAACAAACGAGACAACTTATGTCCTAGCTGATTGCTGGAGAACACTGAGTGCTAACTCGTGCCGAGCTTGTTTACAAAATGCATCTGCCTCTATGATGGGGTGCTTACCCTGGTTAGAAGGCCGAGCGTCGTACACTGGATGCTTCATGAGGTACTCAGATGTTAATTTTCTTAACACTATAGCTACCAGTGGAGACTCATCATCAAATGGCAATCTTTATTTTGTCTTCTTCTTTTGAAACTGTAATGTGGACCATGTGGCTGATAGATGCACAAATTTTCAGGAAATGTGGTAGTAATTGTAATTGCCGTTGTTAGTGTTGTGGTCGTTTTGTAGTGGGAGCCGTTATCGCCTTTTATACGTGGAAGAACAAACAAATATAGAAGAAGAGAAAAGGTAAAACCTTTAGTAGTATTTCAGCTAAGGCTTTGCGTTTGAATACGTCAGAAATAACTAAGAGCTTGAAATATCCAGGTTCCAATGATATGGAGAAATTAGTGAAGACCCTTCACAATAGTAGCCTGAACTTCAAGTATTCAACTCTTGAGAAAGCCACCGGGTCTTTTGATGAGGTTAATAAGCTCGGTCAAGGTGGATTTGGCACTATTTTACAAGGTAGTGGGCTGGGAATACTGCACTGGTTGACATCTTTTATGTTTTCAGTTTATCCATTACTATAATTCACAATTACGAGTATCCACATGATCACATTAGAGTAAGTCTATACAATATGTTGCCGACTCCACCGCTTCTTCTATGATTGTGATTCATTTGTCTATAGGCAATAATGAAGATAGAGGTGGAAAAAAATGAACTACTTTCACACCTGTGCCTTTTCAAATTTTAAGGTAAACTTAGGCATAGAGAATCACCAGGGGCAGGGAGCTAAAATGCTTATAGTTGGAAACTTAATCAATGACCAACTTTTAAAGGATGTCCATCAACGCATTTAAAATATTCCAAGCTATGTTTCTATGGAATATGTTTTCTTATTCTTTTATATCATAAACCTTTTAATTATCATGTTAATACCATAAGAGAGTCTTCGGAGATGACAGAAAAGTGGCATTGGTTGATAGTTAGGACCATGAGCAAATTCCGACCTCAATACAATACATCTAAAGGAGAAAAGAAAGAAAAATAAAACGCATCTAACTTTGAGACAATTCCAAGGACAGTGGCTAAAAAGCCACGGCTAATATTTGATAGAGGTCAAGTAGAAGAGGATGAATAAGATGAGATGTAAGATGTAAAACGACAACTCGCACGGCATGTTAGAGTAAAATAGTATTTTCAATGTACTATCCCGTTATATGATTCAATCTATTGATCACTTGAAGATGGTGATGAAGGCTGATCAAACACTATCTTTGCAAGATGTGTGTATTTACTCCCTAGCTCATCATATTTACTCTCTAGCCCTTCCAAACGTCCTTTTAGTGATTCATTTTCTTTTACAGTAGCATTCAGCTTTTCCAACAATGCAGCTTTAGAGGAGTTACCACCTTTCAACTCCTTAGCGGTTATCCCACCACCAAATCCAACTACATGACTCTTTCGTTGAGGTCTGAAGCACCTTTCTACAACCTCAATGTTTGTAAGAGACGATTCAGATTGCACCAATTCTTTGATTTTATCCTGTAAAATAAAAATTATTTAATTAAAATAACACAACACAATAAATAAATAATATAAATTGAAATCTATTAATAACCATACATATTTCTCACTGGTTTCAGGTTCGACAAGCTTGTTTTTCTTCTTACGAGTCTCAAAAAAAATAGTTGTCATATCTGGTGGATTACCATCTTTACCTCCCTTCACATTACAATAAACAAGTCAAAGAAATCTTTGTAAAAAAGATGAGATTTCTTAATAGAATTATAAGATTTACTCACAAATTCATAAATGATCTCCCTAATCTGTTTACTACCCGTACGATGAGGCATACTCAACTTAGACCTATTGACCGAGTTTCTTGTACTTGTCTCCTAAATTAACAATATACCAACAAAATTCTGGTTAGCCACTTAATATAACATCATGTTACTAAATAGCTATGAAATCATACCTTAAATTTTTCAGTAAAAAGAATGCTCCTTGACCAACCATTCTTACTCTTGTCTACTCCCTTTGGCACATATTTTATAGCATAACGGAATGACTTAGACTTAATATTCTTGTGCATCAATCCTCTCCAATTGTTCCATAACTTTCTCATATGTTTCAAGACATGATCTCGTTGATCATTTTTGTCATCACTGTGAATTTGTCCTACAATAGTTAACAAGTATCATTAATGGTTAACAAGTACAATGGTTGAAGCAATATAAGAAGCAATCTCAGCAACTTATTATTCTTATCAGTAAGAACTTTCTCATTAATATTTTTACCCAAATGATCAGAAAAATCTATCAACCTTTGAACCTGACTTATAGATTTTCCAACAAATTCACTAATTTTCCATATACTTTTCTTTTCCAACCTCCTTAAAGGACAAAAATGTTTCACCAGTAAAATGCTTGTGAAAAACAATTGCAACTTCGTGCTCATGAAAGATCATTCTACCGTGAAAATCTTCCATAGCATATTTTACTCCAATTTGGACACAATCATAATGAGATCTATCATATCATGTGTGTCCTCTGGCGGAAGAGTTCTCATGTAATTTCATTTTTCTGCACATGAAATTCACATTTGTACAGGGCCTAAGAGGAGATATGTTACAGGAGTAAAGGTTCTGTTTACAATGTAAATCCATTTATTCTTTAATATCTAGAGAAGTGAATCTCAGTAGTTTGTTGTGGAATATGGATTGTATACAGAGGATTAATCAGAAATAATTTAGTTGAACCAGTGTTGTCAGGCTACTCTTACTCGACTCAAAAATTACAAGAAGCTTGTTCTGTGCTGCAGCAAATCAGTCCAAGTTGAATTTTCAGCAATGCAAGTCGTCAAAATATTCTCCTAACTCCAAAATTTGTATTGATTGGTTTATATTTCATTGGTTAGGAAGCTATAAGTTTTTTATGGGGAATAAGTCCCTTGAAAGACAAATAAGAAAGATGAACATTTAACTCATTTACGGACGTCTAAAAATCAGCAGAGATATAAAAAGAAGAAGAAACTGAGTTAACATATTGTATTAACAAGTAGAAATGGAGAAGGCAAATCAAGAAATAAATGCTTTAAATCTTTACCGTAAGAGCTTCCCACATGTGTTGTAGCTTATATTCTTCGATGTCTACCCATGAGTTACACGCATGGGCACATATTATGATCACGAACCAATATACCTAAGTGTCTCGTAAATGAGGCATGATGCTGCCCAACAACCCTATTGTGGTAGAAAGTGACGCACAACTTTTATCCAACTTTGAGTCCTGCAACGTTTTTACACCTATTCGTTCCTCTCACTTTTTTTACCTTTTCAGATTCACATGGCCCTGTAATTCCAATTTAACTCAAATATAAAAATAGATCATGTAAAATAACAACAAAAATATTTTATAGCTTGAGATAATAAAATACTTATTTCACTTCTCTGCGCACCCTGCATCTCTTCTTATTCATGAGGAAAAAGAGTATCACCTTCAAATATTTGATCAAAATCAGGAGGCGCAATATTTTCTCCAACTTTGAGTCCTGCAACTTCTTTACACCTATTCAGTCCTCTCACTTTTTTTTTACCTTATCAGATTTGCAAAGCTCTGCAAATTCCAATTTCACTCAAATATAAAAATAAATCTTGTACAATAACAACAAACTTATAGCTTGAAATAATAAAATACTTATTTCACTTCTCTGAGTACCCTGCATCTCTTCTTCTTCTTCATGAGAAAAAAGATCAGTATTACTTTCAAATATTTGATCAAAACCAGGAGGAGCAACATTTTCTCCAACTTTAAGTCCTGCAACATTTTTACACCAATTCGTTCCTCTTAGTTTTTTAACCTTTTTAGATTCACAAACCCTTTCAAATTCATATTTAAGTCAAATATAAAAAATAGTTTTTATACAATAACAACGAAAAAATCTTAGAGCTTGAGATAATAAAATACTTATTTCACTTCTCCGAGTGCCCTGCATCTCTTCTTCTTCGTGAGGAAAAAGAGTATCACCTTCAAATGGTTGATCAAAACCAGGAGGCGTAACATTTTCTCCAACTGTGAGTCCTGCAACATTTTTACACCAATTCGTTCCTCTCAATTTTTTTACCTTTTCACAAAGCCCTGCAAATTTCAACTTAATCAAATATAAAAATAGTTCTTATACAATAACAACGAAAAAATCTTATTGCTTGAGATAATAAAATACTTATTTCACTTCTCCGAGTGCCCTGCTTCTCTTCTTCACCATGAGAAAAAATAGTATCAGCTTCAAATGTTTGATCAAAACTAGGAGGCGCAACATTTTCTCCAGCTTTGAGTCCTGCAACATTTTTACACCAATTCGTTCCTCTCAGATTTTTTACCTTTTCAGATTCACTAAGCCCTGCAAATTCCAATTTAAGTCAACTATAAAAATAATTCTTATAGAATAACAACGAAATATCTTATAGCTTGAGATAATAAAATACTTATTTCACTTCTCCGAGTGCCCTGCATCTCTTCTTCTTCATGAGGAAAAAAAGTATCACCTTCAAATATTTGATCAAAACCAAAAGGTGCAAGACTATCATTATGAGTTAGGTTATTCAGATAAGAAACTAATACATTAAAAGCTTTATGTTTGCCAATCAAACCTCGTTGTTCAGCATTTACTCTTACAGAACCCAATGCTCTGAAGCTCTGTCCTCGCCCCCTTGCTAAGGTACCAGGTGGAACATACACATGCTTAACAGTCTTCAAACTTGATGCCATTTTAGACTTATGATATTTTGATGGATTCAAGTCAACCTAGCACAAAAAGAAATTGAGTAACAGATGTCTATAATATCAGTATTATCATATATGAACATATGAAGGTCTTTGAAAGAAGCTAGAAAGTTACATGGCCATAGACAACAATAATAAAGATAATTTACAAAAACATGACGCATAGAAACCTGGAGATAAACAAATATTTAGCAAGTCATATTCATCATATAAGACCGTATAATCATTTAAGAGAAAATCCACTGGTATAGTTTTAGATTTTTTTGCTGAACTTTTAAATCAAATGGAATCTAGTACGAAACTTCCCTCATCACAAGTGAATTTCCTAATTAAATAAAGGAGTTGATAAATATCCAAACCTTCATGAGTTTTTTTTCCTTTTCAGTTGTGAAGAATGATCTAACTCCTCTAAATCATCAATATTTTCGTGCAAAACCTCAAAAGTATCACGAGGTTGAACTTTTCATACAACATGGCAACCTTTATTGGAAAGATCGTCAACGTAAAAATCTTGTGATGCTTGGTTGGCTAATATAAAAGGCTCGGTTATTTTCATAAATCGAGGGGTAAACACTTACAAAGCCATATTCATCTATTTTAACTCCCTTTTCTTGGTCATACACATCAAACCACGTACATCAAAATAAAACTATTCTTCCTCCACCAATAAATTGTAATTCTAGTATATCTGTTAGTTCTCCATAGTAATCAATGTTCTTATTCTCTTCATCTATCTCTCCAACTACAACCACCCCGCAGTTCTGAGTTCTCAAACCTTTATCATAATATTTCACGTGAAATCTATATCCATTAATAAGGTAGCCTCGATGACTTGTCGCGTATGTCATGGGACCACGTGATAATGAGAGCAAATCTGCCATTTTTTTACTAGCATTGCATTTGTGTAATCCTGTAACCTATCAAGATCAAACACATAATTTAGCAAATAATATTTACATACTGGGTTTGAAAAATATTAATGTTAATTAGTACTCACCTTTTCTTTTAACCAACCAATGAATTGACTATCAGAATTTTCTTGAGAGGTATCAACTGGAGTTAGTGAAAACTCTCTAGAAATAATTAAAGCATAATAACATGTCATTTTAATGACAAAAATAGAGAAGGTACATAAAGGTAAATTTTTGAAACAAGTCATTACTTACTCGAGAAATGGTTGAATTTCATCACAATTCTTCAAAATATAAATATGTGCTTGCTCCAGTTCATTGGAATCAAGTTTTTGTGGTTTTCCACCTCTTAAAGCTCTTCCGGGTTGACAAAAGATTGTTAAACCTCCATCATATTCTATAATACCACCATCATAATTTCGTTCAGGGTGATTAAACTTTGTTTCCATTGTATGTATATATCTTGAACATAAGGTCATACATTCAGTTGCTAAATATCTCTCTGCAATAGAACCTTCTGCGCAAGCCCTGTTACGAATAAATGGTTTCATAAAGTATATATATCGCTCCATTGGATGCATCCATCGATATTGAGAAGGTCCAGCAATCTTAGCTTCATTAGCTAAATAAATTGGCAAGTGCTCCATGATATCAAAAAATGTAGGAGGGAATATTTTTTCTAGCTTGCACTCAGTTATTGGGATTTGGGCATCTATCTGCTCTAATTCATCCACACTTAAACATTTTGATCCAATCACTTTGAAAAATAAAGACAACTCAATAAGCGGTTCACACGCAGATTTGCATAGCATGCCTCGTAGATCAAGTGGAAGTAAATATTGTAGAAGAACATAGAAATCATGACTTTTAACCCTGAAATTTTGCGATCTTTAAGGTTGACACACTGAGAAATATTTGATGAAAATCCATCTGGGACCTTTAAGATCTTCATGAAACTGAAAAACTTGTGTTTCTCTTTAGGAGATAATGTGTAACATGCCGATATTTATTCGCAATTTTTATTGGATGTAATTCTTTCCTAATATTCATTGCTTGCAAATACAACCGAGTGTTTATGGTGTCTTTGATTTTTCCTTTGATATTTAAGATTGTCCCCAAAAATATTATCATATATATTTTTCTCAATGTGCATTACATCTAAGTTATGCCGCAATAAAAGAGTTTTCCAATATGGGAGATCAAAGAAAATAATCTTCTTATTCCAATTATCACTCCTGCTCTCGTGTGATATTTTAATCTTCTTATTTGGATCCTTTGTTAGTTGTAACCAATCTAAATCAGCCACTTGATCAAGTATATCATCAACAGACAACTGTTTTGGTGGTAATCTTCGCTCCTTAGTGCCATCAAATGATGCTTTGTCATTCCTCCGTTTGTGATTAAGAGGAAGAAAGCGTCTATGGCCCATATAACACTGTTTTTCATAATTTTGTAACCTAATTGAGTGAGTTTTTTTATTGCAGCATGGGCACGCTAGTTTTTCCTTTGTACTCCATCCAAAGAAATTTGCATAGGCGGGAAAGTCATTTATGGTCCATAATAAAGATGCATGTAGCACAAAGTTTTGTTTAGTTGACGCATCAAAGGTCTCCACTCCAGATTCCCACAATTCCTTTAATTCCTCTATCAAAGGCTGGAGATAGACATCAATAGCATCTCCAGGACTCTCAGGACCAGGAATAATCATCGACAAAATAAAATTTTCTTTCTTCATGCATTGCCAAGGTGGTAAATTATAAGGAATAAGTACCACATGCCAAATGCTATACGGAGTTTTGGAATTTCCAAATGGTTGAAAACCATCGCTAGCAAGTCCAAGTCGAACATTACGAGGCTCAGATGAAAAAGATTGATGAAGTTCATCAAAAATTTTCCACGCTACTGAATCAACTGGGTGCCTCAATATTCCATCATCCACTTTTTTGTCATGGTGCCATCTCATCAGAGTAGATATTTTCGAGGACAAATAATCTTTGAAGTCTAGGATTTAGAGGAAAATAATGTAAAATTTTGTATGGTATCATTTTCCCACTTTTAAATTTGGTTTCTCCGCTACGTTTATCCTCCTTCCATCTAGATGCGCCACAAACTTTGCAAGACTCAAGAGACTTATCATCATTCAAGTATAACATACAATTATTCTTACATGCATCGATCTTCTTGTAAGAAAGCCCTAAGTGCTAAATTACCTTCTTTGCTTCGTAATATGAATCTGAAAAGTTTGATCCATCTGGCAATAAATCTTCCTTCAAGAGCTTCAATAACATTATAAATGACGCGTTACTCCAATTACCAATACTTTTGATATGAAGCAACTTTACAAAAGTAGAAAGTTTAGAAACTTTTGAATCTTGGTACAATGGTTGCTCAAAATCTTTTAAGATCCTATAGAATATTTTTGCTTCAATATTTGGTTCCTCCTCAAACTGTCCATCACCATCATTGTTCATATTGTCTCTTTCAAAAGTGGGATATAAATCTCTTAAAATTTCATGTATTTCATCCTCACCATCACCCTCTTCATTGATCTTATCATCTACAAATTCATAATCTGAAGAAGACTCACCTAATCTCTCCCCGTAGTGATACCAAAGGGTATAATTTTGGACTATTCCGTGTACTATTAAACGTGACCTAACCAGCTCACGTGTTCCTGAAATTGCGTTACAACATTTGACGCATGGACAATGTATTTCGCGTGTTTCTCCAAATATTTTAAAAGCATAATCAAGAAGTTCTCCACTCCAAGAATGTAAGCATTATCAAGTCGATCATGAATAAGTTCCATCCCTCGCTTATCAGGTTCCATAATCTGGTGCATACACGAAATTGATATACATATATAGTCAACCAAAAAATATTAGTATGAGAATGAACAAGAAATGAATATAAGAGAATAAAAATATATTAGTCACCTTTACTAAGGAATATTATTGAATAATTTCTCACATCCACCATTTCAATGGCCTTATCCCATTTAACAGCCTTAATTTTTACAATAAAAAGATGAATAAATATGTTAAATTTTTAGTACTTTTGAAAATTGAGAATATATTATTGTAAGGATTTTATAAATAAGCTACAAATCAGGGAAACTAAAAAATTTTACTCTATATTTATGCTCTTATAGTGTGATTGTTGATTAAGAAAATAGTGTTATTTCAGGAAACAAAATAACCAATCAAGGAAAAGAATGTGAAAGAATTTTAAGTGAACAACTAAAAATTCAGGTAGAGAAACTGAAAAATTCAGAGTGAGTATATCAGTTAAGTACATATCGAGTGAAAGCAACAAATAATGAATATAGTATAATCTATTTGCACAATCAAGACTGAGTCACTAATACTGAAATGTCATACCAAATAGACCAAATCTTTTGGATAAAGTTCAATATCACTAACTGAATTAGCTGAATTGATATTAGAAACATACAAATCCAAGTTTCTCCAAACAATGTTCCTCCTCCTTAATGTCCAATTCACACAAAGAGTTCAAAGCTTTATATTATTTCATTTCAGTCAAGCCAAATGTTCTTTTTCCAAACAAAAAATTTCAGCAAGCTTAATGTTCTTCAAATCTACATTTGTTCTTTCCCAAACTAGGTTTATATGCAACATATCTAACATACTCGTAGAAGTGAGGGCAACTTTAAGAGAATACACACTTCTCTTTTCCTTGAAATAACTTTAAAAAAAAATTGGATTCTTTAAGTCTTTGTGCCCTTCTATCTGGATGCTTTTTTAGCTTTCTAATCTACCCCTCTATGTGTGTGTGTGTACCAAAGAACAAAGAAAGAGAAGTCTGAAGTTGCTTTTTTTGTGTCCCAAAGAAATACAACAGTAGGCACCTAAGCTGAAGAATTGGGTTGTGCTGGTGGCAAGACTATTGACTTGAGTAATGAGAAATTTATCAGGAGCTTATCGCGCAATAGCAAAAAAGGACTGTTAAGCCTTCGCGCCCTGCTAAAATCAGAGATTCCTAGCAATGAAATTGTTCAATGGAAGGCATGAACTTTGTGTAAAGATCATGAATCTCATTACATTATTGGAGAAGGTGCAAAGAAGATATGAGCAATATTATCAACATATGGAAGAAATTACTTCCACATTTGAGGTGATAGCAGGATGTTGACTGCACCAAATACTGTTACTCTTCCCTTTCTCTGCTCTCCCCACCCCCCACACACACAAAAAAAAAGAAAAAAAAAAAAAAAAGTTACTCAAAATATTTGTCATTTTAGAAAATCAAGAAAACATTATGTTTTTTCTAATTACACTCTTACTACATCAAGAAGATATATAGTCCTTAATTAATTGTTTAAGAAAATAGAAGGTAATTTAGTCAAGTAGACCTTTTATCTAATGGTATCAAATAGATTTTAATGGGTGTGCGGTAATTTAGTCAAATAGACCTTATAATTAATGGTGTTAGATGATTTTGGAGAAATATTTGGTTCATGGACATGTTATCACATGCTCTAAAAATCTGAGAATGATGAACACGTTTGTACGATGAAGTAGAGAGGACCAACTAAGCACATACAAGAAGAAGACTTTATGAAGCTGAAATCAGACAAAAGCAATTAATTCCATTAAAGTGAACAACACGAAGCTTGACAACTAACCATATTCAATTATTCATACATCTATCAGCGATTACAATTTAAAAGAAAGAGCATTGTGTCCAGATTTTTATATATTTCTTAATCTAAATATCAAACACAACTATATTAAATAATTCATAAACCTCGATCAACGACATGTGAAAGCGACAACACAAATTATAAGCCCCTCAAAATAGATTATTAGAAAAATTGAAAGAGTTGATTTAGCTTCTGTTTTGGAATTATTACTATAAGTATCATTCTAAATAACAGCAAAGGAAATATCTTTCGGAAAGAAATAATGAACATTATGCCTGAAAAGGGGATTTCAAAACAGGCGAATTAGTAACAAAGTCCTCACCAGATTAACACAAATTTACGTCTTTCTCCTCAAGCACTTCATAAGCTTCTTCAATTTGTGCTTGTTCAATGGAGGTGACGAGCAACTTCTTTCGCTAATTCGCTACCAACTGTTAGAGAAGTTTAAGTCGAACTCTAGGGCTTTTTCCCCTTTTTTTTGGGGGTGAGTGGGGGTGGGGGCGTGGGGGTGGGGTGGGAAATTGCGGATTGGGCAAAAAAAAGTGGAAAAAGTTAGCACCAATTTATATTAATTAATAATTATTAACGACAGGATGTTTTATATTTTAACGGCCAAATATTATCCCCTCGTTAATATTGAGCTAAAAATTAGTTTTAACGATCGGAAAAAAAAATTGGTTGCTATAAATACACTTATAACGATCGGTTTTATGTCCCTTCGTTAAGAATGATCGTTAAAAATCAAATTTCTTGTAGTGCTACGTCCGCCCCTGGCAACCACATATGTGGCTTTAGGAGAGGTAGTTGCGGAAATAACCCACATAAGAGGCAGGAGAGTTGCGTAAATAACCCCAATCACAATCCCCCTACAACCTAAAGTCATTTGCTTCCGTTCTCTCTTTAAAAATTTCAAGTTTTTTCAAAAGCCTTAAGAAAAGGAAAAGTCCAAACCTATCAAAAATATCAGGAGAATCTATGATCCAAACTGAACTCCTTATGATACTGTGTTGAATATCAGTATTATACACTTGTCTTAATTGTTTAGACAGAGTATAATATTTTGATCATGATTGTAACTGCTGCTACTGGTGCATTTCTCCCCCTCGCGAATCATTCAACTGAATTTGGAGAAAGAGCATTAAGAAAGCTAGGAGGAAGTCTTCTTTTTGTAGCAAATTCTAGGAAGTCTTCTTCTTGTAGCGTACAAGTTAAGGCTAATTCTCAAGAACCTTCGCATGTGAATGGATCAAACGTTTGCCTTAAGCACGATCACAGGCTCAATATTGACCCTTTTGGACCGGGAAAACTCATGCAAGATGGCTTTGTTTTTCGTCAAAGTTTCAGCATCAGGTCATACGAAATCGGGGCTGATAGGGCCGCGTCTATAGAAACGATGATGAATCTTTTGCAGGTAGGCATGTTATTTTTGGAACTTGCGCATTAAATCGAAGGCGTGTTTTGGTATAAGGGAAAATAACATCGAAAATGAGCACAAGTCGTTTTCTTATAACTATCTTAATTTTTAAGTTCATATTAGCTCACGAGCTTGAGTTGGTGGTACTGCAGGAAACATCTCTAAACCACGCGAAGAATGTAGGACTTATTGGGGCTGGGTTTGGGTCAACTCCAGAGATGTCCAAAAGAAATTTGATTTGGGTTGTCACGAAGATGCAGGTTTTGGTGGATCGCTATCCTACTTGGTAAGTTTCTGTTCTTGATTTTATGGTTTTAGTTCCCCCGAGAGGAGCTAAAGAAAAGTATTCATTCATAAGCCTCAAGGTTGTAATATAGACAACCTATCCTCGGGATTTGGGGGCGGAAGGAGTTCATCCGAATCCCCTTCGTCGAAAAATTACATAATATATAAAAGGCACAATCTATTTTTTATCTCTATACATTAAATTTTGAATCCCCTTGACACAACCCAAAAGTATAGCTTAGTGGTCAAGGAGGTTCAAAAGTGTATCTTAGTGGTCATGGAGGTTCAAATCCTTTGTAAGGTCATAGGTTCAACCAGTGGCGGAGGCAGAATTTACGTCAAGGGGTTCAAAAAAAGAAAAAAGTTAAAAGGTTTGTAGCTAGTGAGAATAGAACTAATTACCTTATAAATGTTTTGAATGCCCTTGACCACTACACGATGCTTTTGGATTGTGTCAAGAGGATTCAAAACATAATATATAGAGTTAAAAAATAGATTTTGCCTTATATATATTTAATTTTTTGACGAAGGTGGTTCGGGTGAACACCCTTCCGCCCCCTAAATCTGCCCCTGAGTTCAACTCCCACTAGCTACAATCTTTTTTAACTTTTTTCTTTTTGAACCTTTCACGGAGATCCTGCCTCCGTCAATACCTATCCTAATGTAAATATTAGTGACTTTTTTCACCGGTGAAATCCTTAAGTTGGTTGAACATGGTGATTATTTATCTTAGTTTAGATTCTGCTTATATCAAGATCTGTTCCTGGCATGCTAATTGCACATTTTCCTTTGCCATTGCGAAGATATTAATCACGTGGACCTTTGATCTTGCTTCGATATCTTTTGCTCAGGGGCGATGTTGTTCGAATAGACACTTGGATAGCTGCTTCAGGGAAGAATGGTATGCGGCGTGATTGGCTTGTCTGTGATAGTAATACAGGGGATATATTGATGAGAGCTTCCAGGTAGATACTTCCTCCGTCCCATTTTATGTTCGGATTTTGAGAGTCAAACGAATTCTGTTCTGACCGTAATTCTTTTATATGTCTTTTATATAATTTGAATTATTAATTATTGTGACTTATAATACATTTACATAATTTTCAAATATGTAACTTTTATTTTCAAAAATATAAAGATTCTATGTTCAAATTCATGGTCAACATTAAGAAGTTTGAGCATCGATAAACTAAAAGTGTCACATCAATTGGAAGTATTAGTTTACATTTTACTCTCCCCATAGTTTGATGAATCATACACTTTAGTTAAGCTATTTTGGCAAATGCTAAAACTCTGTCATTGTCTCTATTATGTTTATATAGTCAAACTTCTCTATAACAGATTCATTTGCTCCGATAATTTTTTGCTGTTATAAATGACATATGTTCTAACATAACATAAAAATCGGTTTTGAAAAAATTTGATTTTTATATAATGAATGGCTATAGAGAGGTCTGACTGTATATGGTTATTTGCAGCTTATGGGTGATGATGAATAAAGAGACGAGGAAATTATCTAAAATGCCGGATCAAGTTCGAACTGAAATTGAAGTTAATTTTGCGGATTTGCCTCCGGTTCTTGATGGGGACAACAGGAAGTTACCAAAACTTGAAGAGATCACAGCAGAGTACACTCGTACTGGTTTAATTGTAAGTTAAAAATAAAAAGAAAATGGAATTCATGGATGATATAGTGTTTTTCCTAATGAAATTTATAGTATAAGTTGGTTTGTTAAATTCATAGCCAAAATGGAGTGATCTAGACGTGAACCAGCATGTTAATAATGTCAAGTACATTGGCTGGATTCTTGAGGTACATCTTCCTTTTTCTTATTTTCCCTTCACCAAATTCCCTTTAATAATGTCAAGGAGTTATGTTGCGTCTTGTATGAGTATGCTCTTTAATCATTCATCATTCACCTATTATATGAAAGTTTTACTAATCTAAGTGATACTCGCAGAAAGGAACCTTGGTGTAACTAATAAAGTTATTGTCACGTTACCATAAAGTTACGGGTTCGAGCTGTGGAAACAGCCTCTTGCAGAAATGCAAAGTAAGACCGCATACAATATACCCTTGTGGTTCCGTCATTCCCCGGACGCTGCACATAGCAAGAGCTTAGTACACCGGGCGGCCTTAAGTGATAATTCTCATAGGTCTGAATAAAACGGGAAAGTCATAAGAGACTAAACAGAGCATACCATTTCTGTAATAATGTTTTTTTATTTGCATTGTCTTCTAATTGTGGGCTATTGACGAATATGAATATAGCTGGTGAGAATTCCAGAATACTTTGTCAACTAGGTTGTTTTTTTACGCGTCATTACGTGAATATATTAAAGAAAGTTTATCCGTAGTTTCTAGAATCTTGTTGATATATCTTTTGCACTTATGATTATTCGGGACAATGTATTTAATTGCAGAGTGCACCTATGCATGAACTAGAGGGTTATGAGCTTGTTGGAATGACATTGGAGTACCGACGTGAGTGCAGAAGAGACAGTGTGCTACAATCTCTCACATCTGTATTGCAAAACATAGTTGGTAATTTGGCCAACTCCAGCAATGGTGAGTGTCACCATTTGCTTCGTTTAGAGAGTGGCGAAGACGTTGTAAAGGGAAGGACTGAATGGAGGCCAAGATTTGCCAACAGAACTGAGAGCAATGGATCCTGAAATCAGTTGCAGCAGGAAGTGTCTAGCTATCCCTTGTTGATCTTATATTATGTTCACACATTGAAATATAATGTATATCTATTTTCCTTTGTATTTTTTTTTAAAAACAGTTCATCTCTCTTTCCTATTGGAGAAATAGAATTTAATGTCATAGGACAATGAAGATGTTACTTTATAGCAATTTTTTACTATTAGTAATGCAATATGATTCTCAAACTTTGACAATTTTGTCCCACTCTCCCATCGGTGTGCTCATGGGGTTGTAATCGAGCATGTTGAACTCTTCAATATCTCTTTTGTATAGTTTTCTTGACAGATAAAAATTCCATCTTCACTCCGCTTCACTTTTAGGCCCAAGTAGTATGATATGAGCCCTACGTCTGTTATCTCGAACTCACGGGACATATCTTTCTTAAAAGTTTCAAACAAACTTGGGTTATTACTCGTGAAAATAAGATCATCAACATAAAGACAAACAAGCAAGATATCTCCATTAGTATGAACTTTAAGATAAAGAGCATATTCATGGAGACAATGAGTAAACCCATTGTCTTGAAAATACTTGTCGATGCAACTATTCCATGCTCGTGGGGCTTGCTTCAATCCATATAAAACTTTGTTCAACTTCAGCACTTTATCTTCATGTTTTTTACCATGAATCCCATTCAAGAAGTCTAACTTGACATCAAATTGATGGATCTTCCACTTTATTTGCGCCACCAAAGAGATCAGCATATTAATCGCCTCCATGCGGGCAATAGGTGCATAGACTTCTAGCCTTTATCTACAAGTCGCTCCTTGTATCTCTCCACATCACCATCATCATTCTTCTTTGTCTTCTATACCCATTTTACTCCAATTGCGCGATGACCCTTGGGAAGAATTGTTAACTCCCAAGTGTTGTTCTTCTCTATTGAATCGATCTCCTCCTTCATGGCTTATCTCCACCTTTTATCTATAATAGCTTCATCAAAGTTCATTGGTTCACTGTCAGCAAAGAGACAATATAAACAAATCAAAATTAGTAACTTCATCTATGTACTCATAGATCTCTTAAATACTTGATGTTTTAGATTTCAATACCACACAAGAAGATAGGTTACTTTGTGTGGTACCCAATTTTCGAGTGCTGTCTCAG
>ML311328.1:0-69164 GCA_005239505.1 Nicotiana paniculata
ACCCTGAACCAGAGATTCTAGGTTCTAATTTCCCCAGCAGAGTCGCCAGAGCTGTCACACCTCTTTTTTCACTACCCCGGCAGGGGTAATAATGGAGTTTTTCCAATTAAAGTGACTAATCAAAATGGGATTAATTATTTATTCAGAGTCGCCACTTGGAATAATTTATGGTGTCCCAAGTCACCGGTTTATTTTAAATCCCAAATAGAGGAAGTTTGACTATGTTTAAAGCCTGCGAACACAGAAAATCGGGTAAGGAATTCTGTTAATCCGGGAGAAGGTGTTAGGCATTCCCGGATTCCGTGATTTTAGCAAGGTCGCTTTAATCATACCTGGCTTAATTAAATTGTTTAATTGATCATTTTAGAGCCTATGTACATTTACCTTTTACCGCTTTTAATTGCTTGATTCATAAAAAAAATGTACTCGCGTCACGCGAACGTGTACACAATTAATAAAATTTTATTATTGAGACTATTTGGTCCAAAAGAACGCATACTTCGATCTTAATTTGGAGCCCGTAACTATGTCACGCCAGCGTGTACTCGAATTTTGAAAATTACGTATTTATGACTATGCCACGGGAACCATACTCATAGTCACGATAATTATTATTTTAATTAATACCATCACCTGGGCCTCTTATTAATAATTACTCTATTTCTACCTATGTAATTAAATGAGTAGGTCCAAAGTTTAATTGAAGCCTAATTCTTCTCGAGTCTTATCAGCTTTAAATCAATGCAAACATAATCAATCGACTCCCAAAATACAATTGGCTAAATAAAACTTACTCATATTTTAAATACATAAAAAAAATCAATACATCAATCTAACAATTGTGTCAAGCACATGAGATAATTCAAAGCAGCCAAAGCTTTAGCATGAATTCACCCAGATGATTTCAAAAAAAAAAAGTACGTATCTTGAGGAAACAAACAAATGAACTAACACAAAACAAGGATAAAATAACAACGAAGAGCAACAATAGCCAATATCATTCACTATGCTAGAAAAATCAAATTGAAATAGTATAAGTGCAAAGAGTGAACCTTAATGGAGAAATTTCTTTTCATGTTAATATTGAATCTTCAACCTTGGATTACAATGGAAAGCTTCAACCAAATTTGAAGGGAAATAGAATGTTTGGTCAAAACTCTACCCAACGACCACGACGGAACAGGATTCGGACGAACGAGAACCTCGCCATAACTCAACGGACCTCTAGCTCACCGGAAACTTGGCGACAAACCAAATGAAAACAAGCTATTGTGGCTGCTTTTTAATGGTTATTGGGGTTGTTTTTGAGCAGTTTGGTGGCTGTTTTCGCAACTGATTTTGCTACGATTTTGGGGTGAGTTTTAGGTGCCGATTTTGTTGAGTTTTGTGGATGAAAGGAGCTGATTTTCGTCACTGTCTTTCAGCTGGTTTTGGAGGTGGTTTTCATAGCCTTTTTGGTGCGGTTTGGGGCTGGAATTTAGCTGAGTTTAGGGGGGATGTTTTGGGGTCGAAATGGGCTGTTATACAGCTGGTTTTGAGCAGCAGTTTAGTGGTGGTTGTTGGTGCGAAACAGCTGATTTTTGAAGCTACGTTAATGGAGGTTTTGGTGGCGCTAATGATTGAAAGAATCAACTGGTTTCAGCTGGATGTTAGAGGTTGTTTTGCTGTTTTTTTTAATGTAATTGGTGGCTGATTTTTATGGAGAATGTAATGTTTGGTGGATTAAGAGAGGAGGTATAGTGATGGTTGAAGAATGGTGATTGTTTCGTTCCCTCTTTTTTCTTCAGATCCTCCTTTTTCCTTTCTCCTCTGCATTATATATAGAGATGTATATGTATAATGTTGTGAAGAAGTTATGATAGGAATGGGGTAAATGGAGAAATGGATTGTGGGGTGTGTGCCGTGAGTGGATGAGATGGGAACGTGAGGGGTGAGTGAAGTGGAGAAATGGGGAATTTGGGAGTTGGGATGCAGATTGTATTTTCTGTTTTTCTTTTTTCCTTTTTTTTAAAATTATATAAAATAAATAAGAAGATAAAATACATAGCTATACATAATCCACTTACTCTTACACTTAAAGAAAACTATATATAAATAAGAAAATTTAATATTTACACTATAATTTAAATTATACAAAGAAGATATAATAGTTTACTTATTATATATAATTAAAACATCAAGATTAGCCCCCTAAAAAAATATATTTACACTAAAATAACATATAATTTTGGTGTGGTCAAAAATTAGTTGTTCACAACTACGTAACCCAAGAAAGCTACCGAACCAAGCCGAAACTCACATTTGGAGAACATTGCGTAAATCTTCTCCTCCATCAATCTCTGCAACACAACCCTCAAATGCTGAGCATGCTTCTCCTGGCTACGAGAGTACACCAGGATGTCATCAACGAACACAATAACAAATGAATCAAGGTAAGGCTGAAACACGTTGTTCATCAAATGCATGAACGCGACTGGGGCATTGGTTAGCCCAAAAGACATAACCAGAAACTCATAGTGGCCATATCTAGTCCTAAAAGCAGTCTTCGGAATATCAGAATCCCAAATATAGCTGATGGTAACAAACCTCAAGTCGATCTTGGAGAACACCCTAGCTCCCTGAAGCTGATCAAACAAGTCATCAATACGGGGAAAATGATACTGGCTCTTCACCGTATCCTTGTTCAGCTGCCTATAGTCAATGCACATACGCATGAATTCGTCCTTCTTCTTTACGAACAACACTGGTGCACCCCAAGGAGACACACTAGGCCAAATGAACCCCTTATCTAGGAGTTCCTGAAGTTGTTCCTTCAATTCCTTCAACTCTGCTGGGGCCATGCGGTAAGGGTGAATAGAGATGGGCTAGGTCTCAAGCAATAAGTCAATACCAAAATTAACGTCCCTGTCAGGTGGCATGCCTGGCAGATCTGCTACGAAAACGTCTGGGAACTCACGGACCATAGGAACATAGTCAATGGAAGGAGTCTCACTACTAACATCCCTCACAAAGGCCAGATAAGATTCACACCCCTTCCCAATCATACGCTGAGCCTTCAGAAAGGAAATCACCCTGCTAGGCACATACTCCACCAAACCTCGGCAATCCGGGAATCGCTAAGGTCACGGTCTTGGCGTGACAGTCAAGAACCGCATGGAATGGAGATAGCCAATCCATGCCCAAAATTACATCGAAGTCAACCATGCTAAGCAATAATAGATTTGCCCAGGTCTCCCAACCCCCAATAGATATAATACAAGACCGGTACACCCGGTCTACCATAACAGTATCCCCCACCGGAGTCGACACTAAGCAATAATAGATCTGCCCGAGTCTCCCGACCCCCAATAGATATAATACAAGACCGGTACACCCGGTCAACCACAATAGTATCCCCCACCGGAGTCGACACATGAACAATTGAAAATAAAGACTCACGGGGCGTATCTAAGAAATGTGCAAAGTATGAAGAAACATATGAATACGTAGAACCAGGATCAAATAAAAATGCAGCATCCCGGTGACAGACTGAGATAATACCTGTAATCACTGCATCTGAAGCTATGGCATCTGGTCTGCCCGGAAGTGCATAAAAATAAGCCTACCCTCCACCTGACCGACCTCCCCCTCTGGAGCGGCCCCTGACTGACTGACCTCCACCCCTGGCTGCCTTAGCGGGTGGTGTAGAAACTGGTGCTGAAGCTGGAGGCTGGCTCCTGTGCTAAAATGAACTACCAGAAAGGCGGGGACAATACCTCTAGATGTGACCCTGATCCCCACACTCGAAACAACCCCTCCCAGCAATTGACAATGGGGACTGAAGGGAACCCCTAGTATCAGGGTAGCTGCTAGAAGAACCATGTGCTGAGGAACCCTGAACTGATGGTGGTCGGGACAAGCTCTGGGCTGGAAGTGCACTAAATGAGGAACGGTCCTTATGAGAGCTACGGGGACCGTGTCCTGATGAAGCACCACTGTAAGCTGGACGAGCTGGCGGAGGAGGCCTGAATGGTCTGCCTCTGCTGTGCCGAGACTGAACTCCTGAGTGATCACCACTATAACTACCAGAACCTCGAGGCCTCTTAGCCTCTCTCTCAACACGATCCTGGCAGCGTACTGACTCAATCTCCCTAGCTACGTCTACTACCTCCTCAAAAGAAGCACCGGATACCCTCTCACTGGTCAGAAAAATTCGTAGCTGATAAGTGAGACCATCAACAAATCTCTGAATCCTCTCTCTGTCAGTGGTAACTAGCCAGATGGCATGACGGGCTAACTAAGAGAACCTTATCTCATACTGCATCACGGTCATGTCTTCCTGACGCAACTGCTCGAACTCTCTACGCAACTCCTCTCTGCAAGACTGTGGTATATACTTCTCCGGAAAGAGAATGAAGAACTAGTGCCATGTAATGGGTGATGCATCACCGGGTCTACGCCTCTCATAGGCCTCCCACCATGCAAGTGCAGCTCCTGAAAACTGGAATGTAGTGAATGGAACCCCACTGACCTCTATTATCCCTGTAGTACGTAGTATCCTCTGACACTTGTCCAAGAAAGTCCTAGGCATCCTCGCCCTCTGTACCACTAAAAGTCGGAGGCTGGAGTCTACTGAACCTCTCCAACCTACGCTGCTCATCATCAGCTAAAGCTGGGACCACATAATCCTGTACTGGAGCAATCTGCTGCACTAGGGCTGCCCCAGGTGTCTGAAGTCCCTGGGTGACCTGCTCAGGTGTCCGGGCAGCTAGAGTCTGGATGCCTTCCCCGGCCTGAGAAGTAGTGGCAGTAGTAGACATAGCGACGGCCTGTGCCAAGCTGGTGCACATCGTCAAAATCTGGGCTAGGGTCTCCTGAAGACCCGGAATCATAATGGGCACTGCCGGTGCCTGAATCTGCCCCGATGGAATCTCAGCTGCGAGGGCTTGATCCGGGACAATGGGAGGGTCCACAGGTGCTGCCCCGGCTGCTGTGTGGGCTGCACCCCTCTCTCCGCCACGACCTCGACCACGGCCTCGACCTCGGGCTAGTCCTACTGGTGTCTGGTCCCCACTATCGGTAGCAAGAGTCCTCACCATCTGTGAGAGAATGAAAACAATAGAAGTTTCGTTTCAGAGTTCAACAGAGTCGCACGACAGAATTCAAAGATGTGGGACTTTCCTAAGAATTATGTAGCCTCTAAAAGATAAGTACAGACGTCTCCGTACTGATCCGCAAGACTCTACTAAACATGCTCATGACTGGTGAGATCCATTTAACCTAGGCTCTGATACCAACTTGTCACGACCCATTACCGGAGTCGTGATGGCACCTATCGTGGAACTAGGTAAGCCACCCATTTTATCTACTAAATACAATTACCAATATAATATCCTTCTTAACAAGTCTGAAATCAATAATAAAAGTAAGTTTGAATTTGAAAACAAGTTTATAAAAATCAAAACCAAACTCCTACAAAGCTCGGATCTAGTGCCACACAGTCATGAGTTGCTAGTACTTAATACAACCAAAAAAAAAGAAATGACCAACATAGTCTGAAAATAAATACAAAGGTAGAAAAGGAAGAGAAGACGAGATCACGGTCGCCAGCTGCTACCTCGTCAACTCTGATGAAACTGTTGCTACTCACTAACTAGAGCTGAATCCCGCTGTACTTGGATCTGCACACAAGGTGCAGGGGGTAACGTGAGTACACCAACTCAGTAGTAACGAAACCAAACTATGGGCTGAGAGGTAGTGACAGACTAAAACTCTGATAATTCGAACAACAATATATAACTTGGACATGAAAGTAATATATCAGGAGATAAACACGATGCATCAACATATGTCTGTAACTCTGTACACTAGCATGCATTCATATGGAATCAAGAATCATGTATACCCAGTAACCAAACTCTCATAAGGTGGTCCACTCAGTACTAGACTATGGCCTTCTGGCCCAGGGAAGTCCATCCCGGATATTACATAAACACAACTGACACAGTCACCAAGTACTGAGGAAAAAGGCCGATCCAGCCCCCACGGAGAAGATCCATCTCCGGAACATAATAACCACGGAGAAAATCCATCTCCAGAACATAAGACCCACGGAGAAGATCCATCTCCGGAACATAATACTCGGACAAGATCCATGTCTAGGGAAATCCATCCCTCAATATCTGTGCGCTTACTGGGGGTGTAAAGATTCCGGAGGGGCTCCTTTCAGTCCAAGCGCTATATCAAGCCAACGAAGGCATGATTCCAGGGTCGTTGTGGTGTGCAGTCCGACCTCATAAATGTCTCAAATCCAGGCTTCAAGCCTCACTCAGTCAGTACCTTCCAGTCTCACTCACAATGCTCTAACATATGAAAATCAGCCTAAACAATGATAATATAGAATAAACTAGCAACTTACGAGACTGAGGCATGAAACATATACTATAACAGGACTGAGTACATGAAAACAATAATTATAAATAGAGACAGCAATAATCGACCGTTCTGATCTGAACATATCGGCGTGAAGCCTTAACATTTATACTTAGCATAATATCTATTTCGTGCAAGGTAAATACCATCATTCACCGTACAATTATCAACCTGAGATAACCATTAGACAGTGCCATGGGATGAGCCAGGCTACAAATATTCGGTAAACGCCCGCATGCCCGTCACTTGGCAAGTGCGTCACCTTAATTAACATCAAATATCAAATAGTTTGGGGTTTCGAACCTCATTTCCAAGTTTGGAAGTGTTACTTACCTCAAAACCGACTAATACACTACTCCGCAGTGTCCTTGCCTCTAAATTTGGCCTCCGAGTGCTCCAAATCTACCAACAATCAGATGTATATCATTATAATATGCTAAGGAACTAATCCCAATCGAAATGTATCAAAAATACTCAAAAATCCCGAAATTGGTCAAACCTGACCCCCAGGCCCACGTCCCGCAACTGAAAATTTTTTATACAAAATTGTTCTTCGTCATCTCACGAGTCCGTACATATAAAGAACACTAAATTCGGAGTCGAAATGACCCCTCAAATCCCCATTTTAAAGACTCTTAATCCCAAGCCCTAATTACCCAATTTGCACTGATGTTTCCCAAACTTTTCACTATAAATCCGATCTTTAATCACATATAAACGAGTTTAGAATCCAAAAACCTTACCTCAATGAAGAACTATCGAATCCCCTCTTCAAAACCCTTCCAAAACTTCAAACCCGGACGAAATATTGAGAAAAATGGCTAAAATTCGCGAAGGCAAGCTGTTATACTTTCTGTCCAGTAGTTCCGCACCTTCGGATCCCCGGTGTATACCTGCGGAAAACCCCAAGGACCTCAAATCCCGTACCTGCGATCGACCTCCCGCACCTGCTGCCTCGCAGGTGCGGAAATTAACTCGCACCTGCGGAATCCTCTCACTCAGCCAAAATTCCGCACCTGTGGTGCCACGTCCGCTCCTGCAGAACCGCACCTACGGCTCCCAATCCGCAAGTGCAAAAACGCCAGCAAGAGCAACATTAGCAGTGTCAAAACCATTCCAAACTCACCGTTAACAATCCGAAACCATCACGAGCCCCTCGGGACCCCAACCAAACATACCAACACATCATATATTATCATTCAAACTTAGTCGAGCCTCCGAAACATCAAACACAACATCAAAACCCAAAAAACACATCGAATTCAAGCCTATGAACTTTGAATTTTCTAAATTCCACCAACGATGCCGAAACTACCCAAAACAACTCCGATTGACCTAAAATATTGCAGACATAACCAAAATGACATTACAAACCTATTCCAACTGTCAGAATTCTATTCCGACCCCGATGGCCTATTTTTCACTGCTAACCGGAAATCGCCAAAAACTAACATTCGCCAATTGAAGCCTAATTCTCCACCGGACATCACAAAAATATTCTGAACACACTCCTAAGTCCCAAATCACCTAACAAAGCTATCCAAGCCATAAAATCCGCATTCTGAGGTCGTTTCCCAATAAGTCAACTCTCAGTTGACTTTTCCCATTATAAGGCTATCTTTAAAGGCTACATGACTGAACTCTCCCTAGAACCACTCAATTTCAAGCCTATCAACTCTAACACATCAACAACAGAATAACCAACCTGTGACAAGTCAATAAAAGTAATTAAAATGCAGGTTCTACGTAATAACGGACCTGGTCGTTACAGGACCGCACCTGTAGAGTCGCAGGTGCGAAAATGGCCCTTTAAGTGTATTCTCGCAGGTGCACACCTGGGACCGCAGGTGCGGGTCCGCAGGTGAGAGAAAAAGACCGCAGTTGCAGTCATCGCTGGGAAGAACTTATAAAAAGGGCCCTTAGCGAATTTTGGTCATTCTTTCACCGTTCTTATTCGGGTTTGAAGCTTTTGAAGGGTTTTTGAAGAGGGAAATCGATAGTTCTTCATTGAGGTAAGGATGTTTTACTTAAAACTCGTTTATATGTGATTAAGGGTCTGAATAGTGGTGAAAATTGGGGAAAATCAGTGCTAAAAATGGGTAATTAGGGCTTGTGATTAAGGGACCTTAAAATGGGAATTTGAGGGGTCATTTGGACTCCGATTTCAGTATTCTTGGTATTTATAGACTCGTGGGAGGATGAGGATTCTTGTGGTGTGAATTTCATCGAGTTCTAAGATGTAGGCCCGGGGGTCGGGTTTGACCAATTTCGGAATTTTTGGGAATTTGGTAATTTTCGAATGGGTTTCATTTCTTGGCATATTATAATGATATGAATCTGACTTTTGGTAGATTTGGAGCGCTGGGAAGCCCAGTCTGGAGGCAAAAGGCATTGAGGGCAAGGTTTATAGCCGGTTTTGAGGTAAGTAACATTTCTAAACTTAGTTTTGAGGGTTCGAAACCCCGAGCTAAATGATTTATGACTATAATTGAGGTGACGCACATGCCAAGTGACGGGCTTGCATGTGTGCACCGAGAATTTTTGGCCTGGCTCATCCCCTGGCAATTGTCTAGTGGCTATTACTTATCGATCCGCACTTCTATTAATGTAGTAATTGTGAACCTGTTAGAAATCATGTTAAGTATAAATGCTAGGCTTCACACCGAAAATGCTGAGACTCGAGTGGTCATATATATTACTGTCTCAAATGATTATTTGATTTCATATACTCAGTCCTGTTATAGCATATCACTTCATACCTAAGTCTCAGTATTATTAATTATATGCATACTTATCATTGTTTCGGGTTGATGGATGCATCTATGATCCGTGTGAGTGAGACTGGAGAGTAATGACTGAGTGAGGCCGATAGCTTGTTATTTAGATAATTATGAGATTGGACTGCACACCGCAGTGATACTTAATCATGCCTTCGTTGGCTTGATATATCGCTTGGGCCACTAGGGCCCATCCGGCGTCTTTAAACCCCCAATGAGCGCATTGATGTTGACGGATGGATTTTACCTGGGCATGGATCGTGTCCGAAGTGGATGTTATATGAGATATTGATCGTCCCTGGACATGGATATTGTTTGAGTGTTGTATTCCGGAGATGGACCTTCTCCGTGGGGATAAATCGCCCTTTTTTTCTCAGTACTGAGTGACTACCGTCACCGATGATTATGTACATTCCAGGATGGACTTTCCCTGGGCCTGAGAGCCATATACGGTACTGAGTGGACTGTTGTGTGAGGGTTGTGAGACTATCTGTATATTCACACTGGTTTCATAAATTTTCTTTATGATGGCATGTACAGTATATAGCATGTCTAATTTCTATATACTGTCTATTGTAAATTCTGAGGTTTAGTCTGTCACTACCTATCAATCCATAGTTTGGTTTCGTTACTTCTGAGTTGGTGTACTCACATTACCCCCTGCGCCTTGTATGCAGATCTAGGTACACCCCGACCCGGTAGTGGATACTGAGCAGCTGTCAGAGTTTCATTGAAGTTTTCGAGGTAGCAGCTGGCGATCGCGACCTCGTCTTCTCTTTCTTATTCTACCTGTTGTTATTTATTTTGAGACTATATTGTCCATTTCTCCTTTTCCTTGCTTTATGTTATAGTAGCTAATGACTGAGTGACACTGGATCCGGGGTTGGAGATTTTAAATTTTGTTTCAGATATTGTTTCAAAAACTTCATATTATTAGTATTATCAGTAATTTTGTTTAAAATTGTATTTTTACTGGAAATTGAATTTAGCTTAGATAAAATGGGTGGCTTGCCTGATTCTACGGCAGGCGCCATCACAACTCCGAAATCGGGTCGTGACATTATCTCCATTGGCTGATATATTAATATCCATTGGACATGAGATATTTTATGTGGTATTACAAATGTTATGCCCGTCAGCAAGTAGTTTTTCTTTAAAGGAGGATTGGTCTTATCTATAGTTTGGTTTAACTCATTGTTAGTAATATCAGGAGGTTTGCTGTTGATATTCTGGTTGATTAGCAATTGGCAAGTAGTAGGAGTTGGGGATTTTAAATTTTGTTTTAAAAACTTCAGATTATTAGTATTATAAGTAATTTCGTTTAAAATTATATTTTTACTGGAAATTGAATTTAGCTTAGATAAAATGGGCGGCTTGACTGGTTCTACGGCAGGCGCCATCACGACTCCGGAATCGGGTCGTGACATTATCTTCATTAGCGGATATATTAATATCCATTGGACATGAGATATGTTATGTGGTATTATAAATGTTATGCCCGTCAGCAAGTAGTTTTTCTTTAAAGGAGGGATTGGTCTTATCTATAGTTTGATTTAATTCATTGTTAGTAATATCCGGAGGTTTGCAGTTGATATTTTGGTTGATTAGCCATTGTCAAGTAGTAGGAACAGTGTTCATGGAATGTTTTAGAGTTCTAGAGAGAAGGCAGAGTCTCTCTCTAAGTTTTTAGCATCAGAAATTACGATATATTGATAAAAATACTATTACTAGTCCTACCACTGATAAAAACAAATATGTTTCTATGTGGATACTCATATATGACCGCTTACTAGTAATGGTAGGTTTAGTACAAGTTCTTGTTATACTCTCATTGATGAGTGTGAAAGTAATGACAAGGATTTCACCTGGATCTGGCAACTTTGTTAGGGATATAGTAGATATGCCCTAGATCTAATCTCATATTTGATGATTTGAACATATTTTTCTGAACTTTATTTGATATAAAAATGTATGGAATCTGATATTCTTTTATCATAGTTATTATTAATTTCTTGATTAACTTGATAAAGTCCTTGATTAAATTTGAGACTTGACATTGTGATGGAGATCATGATAATGAGAGTGAAGTTTCTTATAGTTTAATCTAAATTTGTTCTTGATCATAGGATTATTAATTTGGACATTAATAATTCGGTTAGATCAATATTTGTGTGATCGTCTTTATTGGATAAATATTAGTTGATCTCGTTAACTAAATCACATAAATAGATGATGCATATAGAGATATGATCACTGAACCGACTCATTGGATAATTCCTAATGGTTAGAATTACGTTAAACTATCAATATCATATTCTCTTGAAGAATGTGATGTAAAGATTTTCTTTGACCTGAGATCGTCATAGTAATTGACAAGTTATTTATTATGCTTTGATACCAGACACCTATGGCCCTAGGGCGATAGTTGAAAGGATATTGTGATGACCCAAGGGGTCATTCTGTGAAATTAGACTCCGTTCTAGACTTAATAGCCCAAAAAAAGTTAATTTTAAATACCTTGATTTGCGTGCGCAGTCTGGGCGTGAAACCGGAAAGCTTTTATGTGAAAATATGAGAAATAGTGATTTCTAGAGTTAAAATTTTATTAAAATTGACTTTGGTCAACATTTTGAGTAAACGATTCGGATCCGTGTTTCGACGATCCCGGGAGGTCCGCAATAAAATATGGGACTCGGGTGTATGCCCGAAAATGAATTTCGAGGACCCAAGCCTTAGAAATCAATTTTTGAAAGAAATTATTTTGTTGAAATATTAATGAATTAAAGAAAAGAAATAATGCTAAAAATCATTGATATCGGGTCTGTATTTTGGTTTCGGAGCCTCGTACAACTTTGTTATGATATTTAGAGGTTAACTGTGTAATTAAGTGAAAAATGGAGTTCGTTTGACGTGATTCAGACATCCTGTTGAGAAGTTATGAACTGTAAGAGTTTTTGATGAAAATGATGAGTTTTGAGGTTTAATTCATAGATTTACATGTTATTTTCATGATTTTATCGCACGAGCAAGTCCGTATGATGTTTTTAGACTTGCGTGCATCATTTATTTAGAGCCCTGAGGGCTCGGGTGAGTTTCGGGTAGGCCACGGGGTGTTTTACACTTGAAAATAACTGCTGTTGTTTTTTTTCAATTCTGGTGTCCAAGTATTTTGACCTGTGCAATCGCATAGGAAAGTCCGCGATCGCACAGAGTAAAATTTGAGGCTCGTTTGGTACCCTGTGTGACATAACTTATTGTATGCGATCGCGGAGCACAGTCTGGCCAAGTTGTGCGATCGCACAACCTACAATGCAAACGCACTGAGTAAATCAGGCCTGGAGGGAGGGGAGGTCAATACCCTGTGCGATCGCACCCCTCCTGTAACGACCCGACCGGTCGTTTTATGTTATCAGACCCCTTTCTCAAAAATGAAACTTCCCATAACGGCTTATTATAATTTATGACTTGCGGGGACTGGTGGTCCGGGATTCGGAGGTATTTAGAGTGCTATAGGAACATTTGGTTCCTTAAGGTTGGCCTTTAACGCCAAGTTTGACTTCGGTCAACATTTTTAGTAAATGACCTCAGAATCGAGTTTTGACGGTTCCGATAGCTTCATATGATGATTTCAGATTTGGGTGTATGTTCGGAATGGGTTTCTGATGACCCGTGAGCGTTTCGGTGCCCAATATTGAAATAAGAAGTTCCTTAGGTTCTTATTGTGGTTTGGGACGTGTTTTTTGTTATCGAGGCCCGAACGGAATTCTGAGACCGGAAATAGTTCTTTTATGTCAATTATGACTTGCCTACAAAACTTGGTGTCATTCCGAGTAGTATAGGTTGGTTCGGCACGTAGTTAGCGAAGTCAAAAAAACTTAAAGTTCCTAAGTTTGGTTCTAGGGGTTTTGAGGTGTGATTTTGGGTTTTAGCGTTGTTTTGGGTGTTCCGAAGGCTCGAGCGAGTCCGTATTATGATTTGGGACTTGTTAATATATTTGGACGGGGGCTCGGGTGGGCCCAGGTGTATTGGTAAAAAAGAGTTTTAACCGTAAGCCAGCTTTTAACAACTCAGCCAGTCACGTGGACACAGGAAAACGCGACAGCTGGATGTGATCCTTTGAAGAGGTACGGTACAAAGAGGCACGGTTCAGTAAACCCTCGAGCTTATCAGCCACAAGAAACTCAACTTGATCAAAACAGGAGAGAGGCACGGTCTGAATGAATCTAGACAAACCTACGGGCAGATTCAAAGACCCACAATTGATTACTTGAAAGTGATGTAACCGTACCCCAATTACCATTATCCTTTGTAACACCTCATTAATGTCATAATTAGTCATTAATGAGCAACCATAGCAAGAGCTGTACATTACAAGAATCTCCTATATAAGGGAGGGGAATACAACTTGTAAAGGCATCTGATTCTCGAATATAATTGACTTCTATTTTCTATATTTCTGCAATATTTTCTATTATTCATTTTTCTCCATTTTTTTTATCAGTAACCCGTATTCATCTTAAAAATAAGCTTTCATCAAAGGGTCTAATTATTTGGTTAAAAAAATTGTTTCTGTTACCGGGAATCCGATAATCTTTGTTTGCTTTTCAAGTGATATCCTCTGAACTATGTCAAACTCCAACGACAATAACCAGCAAAGGAGTGGAACCCCAGTTCCATCGCCTTCAGGAACCCCACGTGGTTCAAAGGAAAAATCCCCTGAAATATCCAATAACAACAATGGTGATAATTATCAAACTGTGGAACAAGATAGTGTAAAGCAAATGATTTCAGAGTATGTGAGCCAAGCTTTGCAAGAGTTTGCGAGAGGACTACCGGCAGTGTTACCTACACCGCCGACGCCACCCTCCAATAACACCATTACCATGGAAAATCCTCAATCTGGGTTGGCAAACTCAGGAAGAGGAGATACTCCTAATGAATCTCTCAAAACGAGACAAGGTATATCTAATAACTCAGAATTACAAAATTTACTGCTAACCATGCAGAAAAAGATGAAGGAGCAGAACGATCGCATCGAACAAATTCCTGGAGTGCCACCTATCATCAAAGGCATCGATGTTGATAGATAATCTCAACAACCTTGGAAGCCAAGTGCAGCACCCCTGCCTACACCCAAGAAGTTTAAAATGCTTGACGTTCCCAAATATGATGGAACGACCGACCCACGTGACCATGTGACTGCTTTCACTACTGGGGTAAAAGGCAACGACTTAACAAAACAAGAGATTTAATAAGTCCATGTCAAAAAATTTGGGGAAACACTTACCAAAGGGGCCCTAACCTGGTATTTTCTTCTCCTTGAAAATTCTATTGACTCTTTTGCTGAGCTTGCAAATTTGTTTATAAAAGCACACTCTGGTGCACAAAAATTTGAGAAGAGAATGGAAGACATATTCAAAAAAAAAATAAGGAGACACGGAACTACTCTGTGAGTTTGTAGAGAGGTTTCAACGAGAAAGAATGCAGTTACCCAGGGTGCCTGATAATTGGGTAGCCATGGCATTTGCAAGCAACCTAAACGATAAAAGCTTAGAAGCCACGAGACGACTTAAGGAAACTCTAAGAGAATTCCTCGCTACAACATGGAACGATGTATATAACAAGTACAGTACTAAACTCAGAATAGAAGAAGATATCATTGCTCGTTCGAGAGATGAAGATCATTCCAGATCCAGACGTCCTGAATCAGATAGAAGATCAGGTAAAATTAGGTACGATCCTTACTTAGGAGCCTCGGGATGCGATATCCGCCCTAGGTTCGAAAATACTAGGTCGGACTATAGACCACAAGGAAGAGACGTATTCTCATCCTCGTCTAGATCCAAAAAGGATCGAGATGAACGACCTAGAGGTAGTACTCAAATTGGGATCATACCTTTAATGTAAGTACTAATGAACTTGTCTCAATATTGAGGAACATGGGAGACAAGGTTAAGTGTCCCAAAGAGATGCGGTCAAATCCAAGTAGAAGAAACCTAGATCACTGGTGTGAATTCCACAACGATCATGGGCCAAAACTGCGGATTGCAGATTTTTACAAGGTGAAGCAGAAAATTTATTAAAACATGGCTATTTAACACAATTGTTTAGTGATAAAGGTAAACAAGCATATATTAGGAACATGCAGGAGCCCCCAAAGCCTCCTTCTCCAAAATGAACCGTCAACGTGATACACGGAGGTGAAGAAGTAAACGGAGTGATCTGCAAAACAACAACAAAATTCACAATTACACATGGAAAACGGGCTCGTGAAAATATGGAGGAATACGATATAACCTTCGATGATGCAGATATCAACGGATTAATTCTTCCGCATAACGATGCTCTGGTAATATCTTTACTTACTCATGACACTAACGTAAAAAGAATGTTGATCGATCCAGGAAGTTCAGTTAATATCATTTTGCTAAGAGTCGTGGAAGAAATGCTACTAGGGAATCAAGTAACCCCAAAAGCACGAGCCATATCAGGATTTTATAACTCTACGGTTATAACAAAAGAAGAAATTGAGCTTAGCACTTATGCTGAGGGGGTGATCAAAAGTGTCGGGTTCCAAGTCATCGATACTGACATGGCTTATAACGTGATCATTGGAAGGCCATGGATCCACGACATGAAAGCGATACCCTCCACGTTGCATCAGGTAATTAAATTCCCCTCTAAATAGGGGATTCAACAAATCAAAGGAGATCAGCAACCGCAAGAAATATAAACTCTGTTGTACACTACAACAAGAAAATAGAGGTGGAAGAATTATGAGATATGGGAATCTCCCAAGCAGGTAACGCAGCCCAAACATGCATGGAAGAAATTACTACCTAAACAGGTACGGAAGGTATTATTGCTGAAACAGGTACAAAAGAAATACTTACGAGAAGGAGAATCAAGTTACCATGGAAGGTGTACTATACCACACAGATACAGATTCCAGACCGAACGTCATTCGTGAACCGGAGGAAGATGAGCACATCAAAACAACTACGAAGGAGCTCGAAGCTGTTCCATTATCTAAACAAAAGCCTGAGCAGAAAGTGTATATAGGCACGAGGCTAGGCCCCACTCGAAGAGAAGAAAAGAAAGCAAAAACCATTCAAGAACCAAGTGATCGACGAAGAGGTACAGAAACTCTTGAAGATTGGTTCGATACGAGAGGTAACGTACCCTAACTGGCTAGCAAACACCGTGGTAGTACCTAAAAAGAATGGCAAGTGGAGAGTATGCGTAGATTATACTGACTTAAATAAAGCATGCCCCAAAGATTCATTCCCATTGCCACATATAGATCAAATGATTGATGCCACAGCAGGTCATGAATTATTGAGCTTCTTAGATGCATATTCTGGTTATAATCAGATTAAAATGAATCCCTCAGATGAGGAAAAGACTTTCTTCATTACAAACAGGGGGACTTACTGTTATAAAGTTATGCCCTTTGGCTTAAAAAACGCTGGAGCCACCTATCAAAGGTTAGTGACTAAAATGTTCCAAGAACATCTTGGAAAGACGATGGAAGTCTATATTGATGATATGTTGGTAAAATCAACACAAGCACAAGACCATTTCCAGCATCTCTCTACTGCTTTTGATATTTTACGCAGGTATAATATGAAGCTAAATCCAGAGAAATGCGCTTTTGGAGTGCAATCAGGTAAATTTTTGGGTTTCCTTGTATCGAACAGAGGAATAGAGGTAAATCCCGCTCAAATTAAAGCTATAGAGGAAATACTTGATATTTAACAAATAAAAAGGAAGTTCAAATACTGACAGAGAGAATAGCAGCTTTGGGTAGGTTTATTTCTAAATCTTCCGAAAAAAGTTTTAAATTCTTCTCAGTTCTCAAAAATCAGAATCAGTTCGAATAGACTGAAGAATGTCAGCAAGCCCTCAAGAATCTGAAGATTTATCTATCGAAACCACCACTGCTTTCGAAGCCAAAAGAAGGGGAGAGATTGTACATCTACCTGGCTATTCAGAAATTGCTGTAAGTGCAGTATTGGTAAGAGAAGAAAAAGGTAAACAATCACCTATCTATTATGTAAGTAAAACTTTGCTAGACACTGAGATTAGATATCCACATTTGGAAAAGTTAGCCTTAGCTTTAATAATGGCATCTAGAAAATTATGACCTTATTTTCAATGCCACCTAATCACTGTTGTGACCTCATATCCTTTAAGAAATATTCTGCATAAACAGGAATTGTCGGGAAGACTAGCCAAGTGAGCCATATAATTAAGTGAGCATGAAATAATCTATCAGCCTAGGACTGCAATTAAGTATCAAATACTAGTTGATTTTGTTGCTGACTTTAGTAATAGCATTGTACTTGAAGTAGAAAAAGAGTTACAACTCTTTAACGGTGCTAATCCAGGCCTATGGACCTTGTTCACCGATGGTTCTTCAAATATAAAAGTGTCGGCTTAGGCATAGTCTTAATATCACCCACGGGTGAAAAAACACGGCAAGCTATCAAGTGTTATCCTATAACTAACAATGAAGCAGAGTACGAAGCTGTTATTGTAGGGCTTGAACTCTCACAGGAGCTCTCCATTGAGAAAATTGTGATCAACAGTGACTCCCAACTAGTAGTAAATCAGATACAGGGGGACTTACATCGATCGAGAGACTAGAATGCATTAGTATCTCGAAAAAGCACGAGAGTTCGTGAGACAATTCAAAACATGGAAGGTAATGCAAATACCTAGAGAGGAAAATGCAGAAGCAGATGCACTAGCTAACCTCGCAGCAGTCACGGAAGTAACGAACAAAGACAATACAATTGTCGTTCAACTATTTCATTCAATAATAGACCAGGACAGGAATGAGGTAACTTTCAACAACCTAACCTGGGACTGGAGAAACGAAATTCTTAATTTTTTGCAGAATGGCACCGTACCTGAAGACAGGAAAGCAGCTCAAGCACTCAGTCGCAAAGCTGCAAGGTACTGCCTTATTCCCAACTCACTTTATCGCAAGATGTTCGGAGGACCCCTAGCTAAATGCCTCGGACCTAACCAAACAGAATTTGTGATGAAAGAAGTCCACGAAGGACACTGTGGAAATCACTTAGGGGCGAGATCCTTAGTGAAAATGCTAATCAGAGCTGGATAATATTGGCCTAAGATGGAAGAAGAAGCCGAGAACTTCGTATCCAAATGTGATAGATGCCAAATGTTTGCCAATAACATGCATAGACCAGTGGAATTATTACATGCAATAATATCCCCATGGCCTTTCATGAAATGGGGTATGGACATAGTGGGACCTCTTCCCACAGCTAAAGGACAGGTATAGTTTTTACTCGTGCTAACCGACTATTTTACAAAATGGGTAGAGGCAGAAGAATTCAAACAAGTGCGAGAAAAGGAAGTAAAAAGCTTCTTATGGCGAAACATAATATGCTGCTTTGGAATACCAAAGGAAATCGTGTGTGATAATGGCCCACAATTCATAGGCTCGCAAATCACATAATTCTTCGAAAGTTGGCAAATCAAGTGGATCACTTCAACGTTGTACCACCCCTGGCTAATGGTCAAGATGAGTCAACAAATAAGGTCATCATCAACAATCTAAAGAAGCGGCTGGATAAAGCCAAAGGAAANNNNCCACGGGAGAAACTCCGTTCGCACTTGTTTATGGCTCAGAAGCCTTAATACCTGTGAAGATTGGCAAACCAAGCATAAGGTTCCCAACAGCCACGGAGGGAGAAAACGACGACAAATTGAGGACCAGCCTGGACCTGCTCGAAACACAGAGAGAAGCAACATTGATACAGATGGCAGCTCAAAAATAAATCATAGAGCGTTATTACAACCGTAAAGCTCATCTCAGGTACTTCAAAAGTGGGGAATTCGTCCTCAAAAAAGTCTTTCAATCAACAAAAGAAGCAGGTGCAGGAAAGCTAAATCCAAACTGGGAAGGACCTTACAAAATCCGAGGCATATCTGGGAAAGGCGCCTATGAGTTGGAAGCTATGCACGACAGAGTTCTACCAACAAGCTGGAACGCCATCCGTCTAAAGAAGTATTACTTCTAAAATAAAAGAATACCCCCGTCAGGTATCGCACATTCGATTTAATTTTGAACATTTAAAAATCTTACTAACTTTTTTAGATGATAGGCACAAAGCTAACCCATCAGCAGATGATGATATTAGACTTGCAAAGACGCGAGGAAATAACACAATTCTCGGTCTAGGGTTACACTTTCTGATGGACGTTTTAAAAAGGTTAAGCAATCATCATCTAAAAACTATATACCTTCGAGTCCGGAATATTTTTCCTTTTCAGGAAAAGGACCACAAGGAAGGAATAATCAAGTGCTCGAGATTTCATTCTTCAAAGCTCAAACACTTGGGGACTATACAGTATGGAAATCTAAGACGAAGCAAAGAAGACTATCAGAAAGTCAAAAGCTCGAGCCTGAAGACCCATCTACCCAACAAGACAAGTGACACGAGCAGAATCGAAAGAAATCAAAAGAGCTATTTAAATACAAAGCCTAATGCAAAAAGCTAAAACCTTCGAACATATTCAGGTTGAAAGGAAAAATATTAGTCACGAGAAAGAAATGTACATCTTTATACTTATTCAAAGTTGTTGTAACAAAAATAGTTAGGGGTAAAAGATCATCATCAATATGCTCATTCAAAAAACTGTTTTCAAATAAAACAGTTATGGATGGAAAGATATAAATCCTTGTATTTGTTCAAGAAACTGTTACAAATAAAAACAGTTACGAATAAGAAAACATTTCCCTCGTACTTATTAGAAAACTGTTTCCAAAATAGTTGCGGGTAAAAACCCTAATTTTTATAAAAACCGTTACTAATAAAAAACAGTTGTTTCCTTGTATTAATATCTAAAGACTGTTACCTTTAAAAAACAATTATGAAATACAAGAGTATATAAAATCTGTTAAACAAAAATAGTTGCAAGCATGAGTTTTAGAAGATAACCAAACACATGTAAAATGTCATGGAAGTTCAAAAAAAAAAACTTTCCTTGGAAAAATTCTTAAACATGTGTAAAATTCCTATCACTCTATTGCATTATCATGAAGTTGAGACGTCTTTTTCATGCCAATTACAAAGGGTCCTCTTCCATAAACTCTGCCTATTACAAAAAGGCACACATTTAAATTCCACATGCAAAACTCGAAGGTAAAACTAAAACCTCGAAAAATGAAGCATGCAAAAGACTTAAAAAGTGAAACAGAAACTCAACAAAAGTCGAACTAACATTTATATATTAAAACGGCTAAAACTAAGTATTAACTTATACTTAGCCGTATAAAATTTTTATATACATTATGGTGCCCCTAAGTTTTCATTTGGGGACTTTAAGGAAATCTAAATTTACCCCCGATGGGGCTGGGGGTACACCAATTGATACAAAGGAAAAAAAGGGGATAAACCAACTAAATCTTTTCAAGAGAGGGGTTGACTTCAGTGGCGGAAGGAATGGGAGAAACTGGGGATGAAGAGGCATGAGTGGCTGGAATCTCACCATCAAGTGAAGAGAGGTTATGACCTTGTTGAGCCTTCTCCGTGTCTTCCTTAGTTTTGGCTATTTCAGCACTAATGTCAAAACCCTCTTGACTCATTTTCATCAATGTGTCAAGGCGAGAATTCATATACTCCCAGCTCACATCGACAACAACCACCTCTTCCAAATCTTCATAATCCCTTGCCCATACTTGAAGCTCAGCTCTCACTCCATCCTTGTTCGCTTCCGCAGCTTCATGGGCGACCGTTAATGGTACAATCCACTCCTCTAAAGTTTGAGCTTTGTCTAAAGCCCTACGAAGGTCTTCTTGAGTACGAGTGAGTGATTGCACGAGCTCGCCTGAGTATTCCTCCTTCTTCCCCAACAAGTTCTTCAAGTCTCTAATATCCTCTGAGGCACGGGACAACTGCTCAGCGAACGAAGACTCCAGAATGCTCTTGTCTTTATCGACCTGACTGGAAGAAGCCTTCTCTACTACCAGTTCTACTGCCAAGCCTCATCTTCCGCTTCAAGGTACTCCTTTCCTCTTCTAAAGCATCTATGTCAATCCTTAGGCTATCATACTGTGCTCTGCAATTATCAACATCGGCCTACAACTCTTTTGTCTCTTGGTCCGTGTTTGAAATCCTCTTCATAAGCTCCATGCCTATAAGGTTAATCTACAGGAAATAAACCAGTCAGATATGGTAAATTTCATATACCATAGTGAAAGAGGATAACTTGCATCATACCTTCAAAGAAGTATGCACGACATCATTGGCCCATGTAAGAGCACCGTGGCTGGCTAGCGTTGCTTTCTCAGAGGGACCAATCAAAGGCTTGAGCCACACTTCCGGCTCACCCATTTTCTTGAAAAGATTCTCCTCAACCGGTTCCTCTATTACCACCTGCCGCATCTCTCTGCTGGAAGACCCTACTTTCCTAACGGAAGGCATGGAAGCAGGAAGAGATGGAACAACAATAGGCATGGAAGGTTGAGGAGCTGGAGAAGCCACATGCAAAGCAGCAGGCACGGAGGGTTGAAGAGTAGAGGAAGTTACGGGCAAAGTAACAGAAATAGCCATGGGAACGGATGAGACGACTTCTCTCAAATAAGCCGGAAAGAACACAGCCAAAGGGACATCATTACGAGCAAGATCAACACCCTCATGAATAGGGGAATGTGAAACATCACCAAGGACATGGGGCTCAATCACAGACACGGAAGGCAAGGCTAAGGGCATAATCTCATCATCTGAGAGTACCCGCCTTCTCCGTGGCCTGTGCACTAAAACACGTTCTTCTTCTTCTTCTACGTAACGAGACTCACTAATCTTCCTCTTCGAGGAAGATGAACCAACAATAATTTCCTGGGCCTGAGCCAAGGACATCTTCGGGATAGATGAAGCAGACACCCCACGAGCAGAGAACACTATTAAAAGGGAAAAAGTTAAACGACAAAAAGAAAGAGACTCGAGTAAGGAAAGAAGCAAGACCAAGAGCTTCACGTACCGTGGGTCTTTACTTGCCAACCATACCTCCCAGCGAGGTACTTCCAAGATCTCTCTTCTGAAGGAGCAACAGACAACAATTTTTCTACCCAATCATGAATACCAGAGACATTCTCAACAGTATTCATGATTGCTGAGAGAAGAAAAAACAGATACGGTGTTAATAAAACATCTCAAGTCAAAACGAGAAAAAGTAAATATAAGCTAAAGCATACTCACGTGCGCAATTCCACTTCTCAAGGAAGGGAAGATTTTCTTCACCCGCTAAACCAACAGTAGGTACAACAACATACCGAAGGTACCAACCCCTATCCTTATCATCTTAAGGGGTTACCAACACTCTTTTGCTTCTAGTAGTCATAGTGAAAACCCCTTCACGAAATAAGGTAGGAGAGTAGAGATGAATAAGATGATTGAAAGTAAAAGGAACCGAGGCTAAAGAAGCCAAACTCCTAAGACATGCGAGAACTCGCCACACAAGCGGACGAACTTGTCCTAAGCAGATATTGAAAAAACGGAAAAACTCAATTATAACTGGGTCAATGGGGGTCTAAACCCTAGAGTGAAAGGATACATATAAACAAAAGAATATCCCGTCTTGTAAGACGTTATTCTTTGATTACTATTCAGAATATAGAGAGGAAAGTCAGACCTCCAAAAGCACTCCCTACGAACAAGGGAAATCTGACCCTCAGTTATAAGGGTTGAATATATTTCGACACTTTCAAGAGAAGAAGATTGGTCTACAAGAACTTGACTATCCCTAGCAAAAACAAACTCAGCAGGGACAATTTCATCGACCCAGGTTCACGAAGGTGTTTGCCTCTACCTCTAGATAGAGATCAAGAAACCCTAAACCTTGGAGAAACTAGAGATCTAGTGGAAGAAGAAGGAGCTATTTGAGGAGAAGAGGAGCCCCTCGAAGGAGTGGATCCTACACTTCTAAGTCTTCTACTCCTCCGACTCCTAGTTGGAGCAGAAAATGGCATTAAACTTTCAATATCAATTATTCCCTGAGGTTGGTTTGAAGAAGACATGTTTGCAAAGGCAAGAAGGAAGTTCTTTACAAAAGACAAAGTTAGAAAAGTGTTTCGTGGAAGCAAAGAAAAGAAGAAAGGTATTTATACTTGAGGACAACCGTCAAACATAGAAAAAAAAGAAAGAAAAATAATGATGAAAAGTCATAATTGAATATGTCACTTCGGGACTAGCACAGCCGCAAAAATCCCTAAATTGTGCCGAGTAAATGCAGAACCAATCCGAAAAGGACACGTGGTACGAGCATTAAATGGAAGTGACAAACGACACTTATGGTGCAGAGAAGGATACAATGATTCGAGGAAAAGAGGCGGCAAAATATTCCCGCCATAATTGAATATCCACTTACCAAATATTAATCGTTAAATATATGGTAAGTGGGGGGCTATCTATATTGGTAAAAAAGAGTTTCGCACGTAAGCTATCTTTTGACAACTCAGCCAGTCACGTGGACACAGGAAAACGCGACAGCTGGATGTGATCCTTTGAAGAGGTACGACACAAAGGGGCACGGTTCAGTAAACTCTCGAGCTTATCAGCCATGGGAAACTCAACTTGACCAAAACAGGAGAGAGGCACGGTCAGAATGAATCTAGACAAAGCTACAGGCAGATTCAAAGACCCATAATTACTCGAACGTTATGTATTCGTACCCCAATTACCATTATCCTTTGTAACGCCTCATTAATTTCATAATTAGTCATTAATGAGCAACCATAGAAAGAGTTATACGTTATAAGAATCTCCTATATAAGAGAGGGGAATACAGCTTGTAAAGGCATCTGATTCTCGAATATAGTTGACTTCTATTTTCTATATTTCTGCAATATTGTCTATTATTCATTTTTCCCCATTTCCTTGATTATCAGTAACCCGTATTCATCTTATAAATAAGCTTCAGTCAAAGGGTCTAATTCTTTGGTTAAACACCAGGTGCCTCCCGGAAACCACACCAGGCCAAAAACCAGCTGAAATAGCTGCTGGTGCACCTGTTCTGGTGTTGACCGCAGGTGCGGTTGCCCAGTCGTAGGTGCGGAACCGCTCCTGCAGTCCCAGCCTCGTAGGTGCGACCCCCAGCGGGCAGGCCACTTTTCACAGGTGCGGTATCCACTCCGTAGGTGCGGGCCCCAGGCTTCCTCGTCCATTTTCGTAGGTGCGAGACCGCAAGTGCGATCCTTGAGCCACAGGTGCGGAAACACTATCAGACAGTGTGTTTCGTAAATACGGGATTCTTCATTGTTTTCTTCACTCTTTCCTCCATTAAACACTTTGAGAGATTGGGAAAAGGATTCCACGACCCAAACCCTAGAAGGTAAGTAAATTTCATCTCAAGACTTGTTAATGCATGAATTCCTAGTTGAAATTAATCACATAATTAGTGAAAAATCAAGAATTGGGTAGTAACCTAGAGCTATCGATAAATTACCCGTAAATTAGCTATGAAATCAAGTAAAAATCGTCTATTAATGATCCATAGGCTATGGGTGAGTATTCCCTTCGAGAATTTTTGGAATCCGAGCATGCGGGTCCGGGGTTGGATTTTAGAATTTCTTCAAGAATGGTGAATTTGGCTAAGTAATAGGAGAATTCCATGCTTTGAATATAAATTGATATATTTGTATAACATTTGGCTAGTTTCGAGTCCGTGGGTGTCGAGTTCGGAGTTTCGGGCGCATTCTTGACCCGGGGAGTAGGTGCTATGCGAGGTGAGTCTCCTTTCTAACCTTGTGAGGGGGAACTACCCCCTATGTGATTTAAATGCTATATGTAATAATTGTGGGGGCTACATACGTACAAAGTGACGAGAGTCCGTACGTAGCGGCTATTACTATTATGTCTGGGTAGTTAGGCCCACATCATGACTTGTGTTTTTACTTGATATGAACAATATGCTTAATGAATTAAATGTTACATGTTGCTTACTTCCCTGAGGTCTTGCAAATTTGAGAAACTTGTAAGGAATTGTTCACTGAACAATAATTTAGAAAGGAATAATGTGTGTGCATGTGACCGCTTCGTAATTTACATTCCGCAAGCGGAGAGTGATTATTTTCCCACTCTTATGGGAACGGGCCGTACGCCACGGCGGATTGAAAGATGTATTTTTGGTACGGGTCGTTCGATCCTCGGCAGTGCATAGAGAGGATTGAGAGATGCACTTTTGGTACAGGCCATTCGATCCTCGGTAGTGCATAGATGTGAGTACTTTGTGGAGAGGTGCACTTATGGTTTGGGTCTTTCGACCCTCGGCAGTGCATGGACATGAGTATCTTATGACTCCGGCCGGTTGTCCTTACCCTGCATGCGTATGTTTTATTTGTTACTAAATTCATGGATATTAATTAGACAGATATTTGGGGGAAAGTGAAGTTGTAATTGTTTTATTCATTCTCAGTACTTTCTTGGAGTTCAGTACCTTATATATATGCATTTGTTGCTTCAGTGCCTTCACATGCCTATAGTTTATATCATATTCTGTTAAATTATACTATTGGACCTTAGTGAGTGTCACGTCGACCTCTCGTCACTACCTCTTTGAGGTTAGGCGGGATACTCACTGGGTACATATATATTTATGTACTCATTCTACGTTTCTGTACTTAATTGTACAGTTTCTGAGGCTGGTGCATCTGGTTGTCGGACCGGAGCTTGACTTGATATTAGACGGACCTGACTTCACGGTGAGCTGCTTTTCTCCTGGCGATCTCTGCCAGCACCATGGGGTCTTCTTTTGCTTATTTCCCGTCTATTTACTTCACACAGTGGGATTGTATATTATATCTTTTGTATATTCTATTAGTATGCCCGTAGGACTTGTGAAACTAGTTCCTGGCACACACGTGATAGTTGTTATGGATTTCGGGTTTGTACATATATTGGCTCACGCCTTTTCATAACTGTTTTTGATTAAAACTGGCTATTTATCCTTGTCGTATCATGTTTTAATTTTTAAAAACTGAGTATATTTTCAAGTGTTTAATCTAATAAGAAGGAACCTTCAGTAAATTGATAGTCGGCTTGCCTGACCCCTTGGTTGGGCACCATCACGACCGAAGTTAGGATTTTAGGTCGTGACAACATGGTATCTTAGCACTAGGTTCACGTAATTCTCACGAGTCACGGGCAAACCTAGTAGAGTCTTGCGGATCGGTATGGAGACATCTGTACTTATCTTCAGGAGGCTATAGGGTGTTAGGAAACCTCTCTTTTTTCTTATTCGGTCGTGCAGTTGATGATTTACTAAATTCATTTTTCTATTCTCTCACAGATGGTGAGGACGCGTGCATCTTATGTTCCAGACCCGGGAAGGGCCGCTACCCCCGCTGTCCGAGGCTGCGGTAGACGTCCGGGGAGGGCACCGGCCCGTGGTAGGGGACGAGCGCATCCCAAAGCTATTCCGGTTCCGCCACCAGAGGACCCTATCATAGAGGAGCAGGATGAGGTGCCCCCAGCGGATCCTCAACCAGTATACATCATGACGGCGCTAGGCTTCCAGGCAGTCATGGGTCGTATGATGAGATTTATGGACACTATGTCCCAGGCTGGTTTATTCCGAGCAGATCCTGCCACTTCTCAGGCGGTAGAGGGAGTCCAGAACCCTACTGCCCAGGTTGCAGGCCAAACAGAATCATTACATCATACCCCGGGTACACTGCCCATGGGTGGGGTTCAGCCTGTTGCAGTAGCACCTGAGCCCAGAACAGCTGCGGACAGCGATCCGCAGAAGTTATTGGATAGATGGACCCGATTGAACCCTCCAATCTTTGGGGGTAAGCGAGACAAGGATGCCCAGGACTTTGTCGACAGGTGCAGGGACAGACTGCACAACATTAGGATACTAGAGTCCGATGGAGTGGATTTCACTACCTTCCAGTTGGAGGGCAAAGCTCGTAGGTGGTGGCAGTCCTATATTCTCAGCAGGCCAGTAGATTCTCCTCCTGTCACTTGGAAGCAGTTCATGCAGATGTTTCTGGATAGATATATCCCACCCTGTGAGAGAGAAGAGTTGCGGTATCAGTTTGAGCGGCTAGAGCAGGGGCAGGTGTCAGTGACAGATTATGAGGCCAGATTTTTAGAGTTGTCTCGCCATGCACTCATGATACTACCTACTGATGCAGAGAAAGTGCGGAGATTTATGGATGGGTTGCATCCAGGTATTAGGGCCACCATGGACCGAGAGGTGGAGATGGGTACTCGTTATCAGCTCACGGTAGAGATTGCTCGGAGGATCGAGGGGTATCGGTCGAGGATCAGGGAGCAGGGGCAGCAAGATAAGAGGGATAGATTCTCTGGAGATTTCATAGGTGCCCCAGCTAGGGGTAGGGGTCAGTATAGAAGTGGTCAGCCCATCGGGCCTTTATATTCAGCACCTCAACCACCTCCCCAAGGTGTTCCAGCGAGACCTCATTTCAGCGCCATGCCAGAGCGTTCCTACCTTCCTCCAGCCATTCAGAGTTCACACAATAGTTATCCCAGTCATCCGAGATCCTCCAACCCTTACTTCAGTGCTATGCCAGAGGGATCTCATCGCCCTCCGACCATTCAGGGTTTTTCTTCTGGGCAGCAGACTATGTTACCTGGGAGTTGTTACGAGTGTGGAGAGCCAGTTCATATGAGGAGGCAGTGTCCCAAGTTTCGGGGCAAGGCTGTACATCAGGGTTATCAACCAATGGGTCCGGCACCAGCAGTCCGACCACCTAGAGATGGAGTTCAAGTCGGTAAGGGTCGTCCTAGAGGTGGAGGCCAGTCAGGGGTAGGTCATGCAGCTCATGTTCACTCTGGTGGAGCTCAGTCTTCCGGTACTCCAGCCAGATTCTATGCCATTCCGGCCAGATCAGATGTAGTGGCCTCAGACCCTGTGATCACATGTATTATTACAGTATGTGGTAGAGAGGCATCAATTTTATTTGATCCAGGGTCCACTTATTCCTATTTTTCGGTCTTATTTGCTCATTTTCTGGATGTCCCTCGTGAGTCCTTGGGTTCTCCTTTTTATGTGTCCACTCTCATGGGCGATTCTGTGGTTGTGGACAAGATTTGTCGGTCCTGTGTGATTTTATTTTGTGGGTTCGAGACTCGAGCAGATCTTTTATTGCTCGACATAGTTGATTTCGAGATTATTTTACGCATGGATTGGGTATCTCCTTATCATGTCGTGCTAGACTGTCGTGCCAAGATAGTTACTTTAGCCATGCTCGAGTCGCCTAGGCTGGTGGAGAGGTTCCTCAGTTAGTACAGGAAACCGAGTTATTTCACTCAACATATGGTCGAGAAGGGTTGTCTGGCCTATTTTTCTTATGTGCGGGACACCACCGCCGAGTCCCCGACGATTGATTTAGTGCCATTTGTTCGAGAGTTTGCTGATGTATTTCCTTCAGATCTTCTGGGAATGTCTCCGGATCGTGACATTGATTTCTGCATTGATTTAGCTGTATGGCCCAGCCTATATCTATTCCTCGTACCGTATGTCTCTGAAAGAGTTGAAGAAGCAGCTTGAGGAGTTGTTAGCTAAAGGGTTCATCAGACCAAGTGTATCACCATGGGGTGCTCCAGTTCTATTTGTGAAGAAGAATGATGGGTCTATACGAATGTGTATTGATTACCGCCAGTTGAACAAGGTTACCATTAAGAACAAGTATCCTTTGCCGCGCATCGATGATTTGTTTGACCACCTGTAGGGTGCTCCTGTGTTTTCTAAGATTGATTTGAGATCAGGTTATCATCAGTTGAAGATTCGGGCTTCAGATGTTCCGAAGACTGCTTTTCGTACAAGATATGGCCATTATGAGTTCCTAGTGATGTACTTTGGCTTGACTAATTCCCCAGCATCATTTATGGACTTGATGAATAGGGTGTTCAGGCTGTATATTGATTCATTTGTCATTGTTTTCATTGATGACATTTTGATTTATTCACGTAGCCTGGGGGAGCACGGGCAGCATTTGAGAGTTGTGCTCCAGACTTTGTGAGAACAGAAGCTATATGCTAAGTTCTCCAAGTGTGAGTTCTGGTTGGATTCCGTGGCATTTTTGGGGCATGTGGTATCCGGAGAGGGTATCAAGGTTGATCCTCAGAAGATCGAGGCAGTTCAGAGTTGGTCGCGTCCTACTTCAGCTACAGAGATCAGGAGCTTCTTAGGCCTAGCAAGCTATTATCGCCGATTTTTGGAGGGGTTCTCTTCTATTGCAGCTCCATTGACTAGATTGACTCAGAAGAATGCCCCGTTCAAATGATTGACCTCAGCACCAGTTCTAGTATTGCCTTTCGGTTCTGGGTTGTACACAGTGTACTGCGACGCCTCACGCGTTGGTTTTGGATGTGTGTTGATGCAGGAAGGGGGAGTTATTTCTTATGCTTCACGCCAACTGAAGGTTCATGAGAATAATTCCCTTGTGCACGATTTGGAGTTGGCGGTGATTGTTCATGCTCTTAAGATTTGGAGGCACTACTTGTACGGAGTTTCCTGTGAGGTTTATACAGACCACCGTAGCTTGCAGCACTTGTTCAAGCAGAGTAATCTTAATTTGAGGCAGCGCAGATGGCTTGAGTTGTTGAAGGATTATGATATCACCATTCTTTATCACTCGGGCAAGGCAAATGTGGTAGCAAATGCTTTGAGCAGGAAGGCGGAAAGTATGGGTAGCTTGGTTTATATTGTAGCCGAGGAGAGACCTCTAGCCTTGGACATTCAGTCCTTGGCCGACCGCCTGGTGAGATTAGACCTTTCAGAGCCTCCTTGAGTTTTAGCACATTTGGTTGCTCAGTCTTTGTTATTGGGGGAGATTAAGGCCCGGTAGTTCTATGATCCGTGCTTCACAGATCTTCGGGAGATAATGGTTCAGGGCCTGCCAAGGAGGCTACTATTTGCGAGGATGGTGTTCTGAGACTTCAGGGCCGATTATGTGTTCCTAATGTAGATGGCTTGAGAGAGAGGATTCTAGAGGAGGCACATAGTTCTCGGCATTCTGTTCATCCTAGTTCTACGAAGATGTATCGTGACTTGAAGCAACATTACTGGTGGAGGCGGATGAAAAAGGACACTGTGGAGTATGTGACTAGGTGTCTTCATTGCCAGCAAGTTAAGTATGAGCACCAGAGGCTAGGAGGCCTACTTCAGTAGATGCCCATTCCTGAGTGGAAATGGGAGCGCATCACTATGGACTTCGTGGTTGGGTTGCCTCGGACCTTGCGGAAGGTCGACGTGGTTTGGGTCATTGTGGATAGATTGACCAAATCGGTGCATTTCCTTCCAATGGCTAATACATATACTTGTGAGAGGTTGGCATAAATCTACATTCAGGAGATAGTCTGGTTGCATGGTGTGCCGGTGTCCATTATATCAGATCGAGGTCCTCAGTTCACCTCGCACTTCTGGAGAGCATTGCATAGTGAGATGGGTACCCAGATAGACCTCAACACAGCATTTCACCGACTGATGGTCAGTCGGAGCGTACAGTTCAGATGTTGGAGGACATGCTCAGGGCATGTATGATTGACTTCGGAGGTTAGTGGGACAATTTCTTGCCTTTGGCCGAGTTTGCTTATAATAATAGCTATCAGTCCAGCATTGAGATGGCACCATTTAAGGCTTTTTATGGTCGACGATGTCGCTCCCCTATCGGGTGGTTTGAGCCTGGTGAGGCTATATTATATGGTACCGACCTGGTGAGAGATGCTTTGGAGAAGGTGAAGTTGATTTAGGAGAGGCTCCGCACAGCACAGTCCAGACAGAAGAGTTACGCGGATCAGAGGGCGCGTGATGTATCATTTATGGAGGGAGAAAGGTACCTGTTGAAAGTCTCGCCTATGAAGGGTATTATGAGGTTTGGGAAGAAGGGAAAGCTAAGCCCGAGGTTTATAGGTCCCTTCGAGGTGTTGAGGTGAGTTGGAGAGGTTGCTTATGAGCTGGCCTTACCTCCCAGTTTATCAGGAGTTCATCCAGTTTTTCAGGTATCCATGCTCCGGCGGTACTACGCCGACTTCTCTCACGTGGTTGATTTTAACACTATTCAGTTGGATGAGAGGTTGGTCTATGAGGAGGAGCCAGTTGCTATTATTGATAGACAGGACCGCTAGTTGAGGTCCAAGAGAGTTTCTACCGTAAAGGTCCAATGGAAGGGCCAATCAGTTGAGGAGGCGACCTGGGAGTCCGAGGAGGGCATGCGGAGCAGAGATCCACACTTATTGAGCACTTCAGGTATGATTCTAGACTCGTTCGAGGACAAACGTTTGTTTAAGAGGTGGAGAATGTAATGACTCGACCGGTCATTTCACGTTATCGGACCCCGTTCCCCTAAATGAAACTTCCCATAGCGGCTTATTATGATTTATGACTTGCGGGGACTAGTGGTCCGGGATTTGGAGGTGTTTAGAGTGCTGAGGAACATTTGGTTCCTTAAGGTTGGCCTTTAAGGCCAAGTTTGACTTCGGTCAATATTTTTAGTAAACCACCTCGGAATCGAGTTTCAACGGTTCCGGTAGCTTTGTATGATGATTTCGGATTTGGGCATATGTTCGGAATGGGTTTCAAATGACCCGAGAGCGTTTTGGCGCCCAATGTTGAAATAAGAAGTTCCTTAAGTTCCTATTGTGTTTTGGGACGTGTTGTTTTGTTATCGAGCTTTGAACAGAATTCCGAGACTGGGAATAGTTCTGCTATGTCAATTATGACTTGCCTGCAAAATTTGGTGTCATTCGGAGTAGTATAGATCGGTTCGGCGCATTGTTAGCGAAGTCAAGAAAACTTAAAGTTACTAAGTTTGGTTGTTAGCGAGGCCAAAAACTAGCTGAAATAGTTGTTAGTGCACGTGTTCTGGTGTTGACCGCAGGTGCGGTTGCCCAGTCGTAGGTGCGGGACCGTTCCTGCGGTCTCAGCCTCACAGGTGCGACCCCCAGCGGGCAGGCCACTTCTCGCAGGTGCGGGCCCAGGCTTCCTCGATCATTTCTGCAGGTGCGAGCCTTTGCTCGCAGGTGCGACACCGCAGGTGCGGTCCTCGAGCCGCAGGTGCGGAAATACTGTCAGATAGTGTGTTTCTTAAATACGGGATTATTCATTGTTTTCTTCACTCTTTCCTCCATTAAACACTTTGAGAGCTTGGGAAAAGGACTCCACGACCCAAACCCTAGAAGGTAAGTAAATTTCATCTCAAGACTTGTTAATGCATGAATTCCTAGTTGATATTAATCACCTAATTAGTGAAAAATCAAGAATTGGTTAGTAACCTAGGGCTTTCGATAATTTGAGAATTTACCCGTGAATTAGCTATGAAATCAAGTAAAAATCGTTTATTAATGATCCTTAGGCTATGAGTGAGTATTCCCTTCGAGAATTTTTGGAATTCCAGCATGCGGGCACGGGGTTGGATTTTAGAATTTCTTCAAGAATGGTGAATTTGGCTAAGTAATAGGAGAATTCCATGCTTTGAATATAAATTGATATATTTGTATAACATTTGGCTAGTTTCCAGTCCGTGGGGTGTCAACTTCGGAATTCCAAATGCTTCCACTAATCCAAATGTTCCATGGGATTTGTACGAGAAATGGGTTCATGCTGAGGCTCATCTCGACATCTTCAGGGGTTTGATGACGGCCGGGAAAGCTTCTGAGGCGGAATTTGAGGATGCTCGTTTTAAGGCACGTGCATCTTGGGAAGCTTGTGGCTACGATCCTAGTACGCCTAGGGAGGGTGATGATGAAGGTGATTTGGACGGGCTTCATTCAGGTGCTTGGTATGACGACGAATACTCCAATGGCGAGGGCACCGATGATGATGGTGATGGGTATGATGCTGCTGAGTAATGTACTTGCTTTGTATTATTATTTTTTTCTTTTTTGTTTTGTGGGCACTTGTCTAGCCCTTGTAAGATATATTTTGAAGTGATAATACTTCTGTTGTCTATTCTTGAACTTTTCATTTTTCCTTCAGATGTTTTCCTCGCTTGACTGCTTTGATTGTGATTCGCTTAGGCTGACTGTAAGTTGAGCTCGTGTGAGGTCGAATTGTTACTTAACTAGTTCGAGCCGAGTTGCATGCAAGTGCCTTAATTAACTTGAGCGAGATCTAATATGAGTTCAATAGAAAACACATTAAAATAACAAAACTAAGTTAATGGTTATTACAAGCCCATTCGAAAACCGGTTCTATTGTCTAGTTTAAAGTATATAAAAGTACTCAAGGAAAACTAAGTGTTCTTTCAGCATCCTCGTCCGAAAGTTGGATTGCCTCGCCCGACTCATTAGGTGAATGACTGCGTATGAATTCCTCCACGTCAGCTGTGAAGCGACCCTATAAGAAAAATTACATTGAATTAGTAAATCAAAATACTTAATAAAAAGTAAAAAAACTTACATGTACAGTCGAGGCTCGGCCCTCGACCCACCTTTCTGGATCAGTCTCTTTCTTCTTCTTTACAATATGAGTATCATTGAATAGCTCATCTTGCTTCATTGGCATCATAATCTTACTATTCTATCAACACTTGCATCTCACCCACACTACAAAAAGGGCAAACTGTAAAGTATAAGCCAGATGATATTAATTGGAAAGAAAAGAAAAATAACTCAATAAATTGTTCTAACATACTCCATATATAACAAACAACCAATCGCACAATCTCTTCACTACACCACCCAGCTTTTCAAGACCATAATTTTGAAACAGTTTCCAACCACTGTGATTTGACCGAATCATAGAAGGAAAACCCCTATTTACCAGATGCAACATAAAATAAAAATTATCAAAAATAAATACACCAACGTCGTAGCAAAGGAAACTACATAATAAAATAACACAGCATAAATGTTCTTACTTGTGGGATTTTATAAGCTTTGAAACTACATAATAAAATAACACAACACTCTAACCTTGATTTTTGTTAGGTGGAGAAGGAGTGGCGGAGTGGCGACAGTGGGCGGCGAGCAGTGGGGAAGGTGGTGGCACGGGGTGGGGGATGGAATTTGGGTGAGTGAAATAGAGAAGGGGAGGAAAAGAGAGATTTAGATTTTTGGGGAAGAAATAAGAGAAATGGAGGGAAACCCGTTTTTGTCTCTCAAATTAGGAAAATTTTTTGGGGAAGAAATAAGAGAAATGGGGGAAAACTCGTTTTTGTCTCTGAAATTAGGAAAAGCGACCAATGTTGGTAGCTATTTCTTTAATTATTAGCACTTCACTGTAAAAAAAATTATATAATTTTTTCTTTAAATTATATTTTCTTTCTTATATACACACACAGACACTTCACTGTAATACGGGGTTGAAGTTCCCCCAGTTACACTGGGGAACTTCAGCTCTAGAGCTGAAGTTGTTGTCTTTGTAAATGGGGAACTTCAGCATACGGGTCTGAAGTTCCCCAATTATAAAGACAAAAACCTCAGCATACGGGTCTGAAGTAGAGTTGAAGTTTTTGTCTTTGTAAATGGGGAACTTCAGCTCTAGAGCTGAAGTTTTTGTCTTTGTAAATGGGGAACTTCAGCATATGGGGCTGAAGTTCCCCAGTTATAAAGACAAAAACTTCAGCATACGGGCTGAAGTTACCCCAGTTACACTGGGGAACTTCAGCTCTAGAGCTGAAGTTTTTCTCTTTGTAAATGGGGAGCTGAAGTTCCCCAGTTATAAAGACAAAAACTTCAGCATACGGGGCTGAAGTTCCCCCAGTTATAAAGACAAAAACTTCAGCATACAGGCTGAAGTTCCCCCAGTTACACTGGGGAACTTCAGCTCTAGAGCTAAAGTTTTTGACTTTGTAAATGGGGAACTTCAGCATACGGGGCTGAAGTTCCCAGTTATAAAGAAAAAAACTTCAGCATACGAGACTGAAGTTCCCCAGTTTACAAAGACAAAACATTTTGTTTTTGTTTTTAATTATTATAACTAAAATTATTATTAAAAAAAATTATTAGAATCTTTAAATAATTATTTTATTTAACTAAAATTATTATAAATAATTATTCGCTAGGTAATTAATTTTAATAGATTATAATGGCATCTATGTAAAGTAATTTTTTAAGTTATATTTAAGTATATGACTAATTTAGTATGCATACATAAATTATATTGTAATTGATGATCAATCTTATACATTACTAAGTACGAATAATTAATGAATTGATAAATCAATATAAATAATATAAATGTAATTCTTAACACTTTTATAATACAAGAGATGAATAATTACATAATATTATTGACCAAAGTTGGTCGCTAACTATAAATCAGATTTATTTTACATTTTATAAAATATCTAAAATAATAACATAATTATTAAACGTTAGAACTGGGTTCTAGATTAGCGACCAAAATTGGTCTCTATTTGCTTCCCCTTTCTTAAGCAACCAACTTTGGTCGCTAATTTTAAATTATATTTTATATTTTTTTAAAATAATAATATAATTATTAAAATTTTATATCTGGGTCTCAGATTAGCGACCAAAGTTGGTCGCTAATTTTAATATTTCTTTGACCAAGCAAGTCTGACCAGTCCGATCAACATTTTGACAACATTATCGACCAAAAAGCGACCAATCTTGGTCGCTAATTTATTTACAATTATTTTTTAATAATTTTATCTAATTTAGCGACCAACTTTGGTCGCTTTTTTTGATATACCGATTTTGGTCGCTTTTTGCCGGATTTTTAGTAGTGATATCACATAAACTATCCCAAGTATATATCAGACTATCCCAAGTGTTTGTGTGTATATATATATATATATATATATATATATATATATATATATATATATATATATATATATATATATATATATATATATATATATATATATATNTTCACGTGAACCCATGGTCTTCCTAGCAAATCAGTTTTTCCATGTACATAACTTAAATAAAGGGTCTAATACTAACTTTGGGAACCCAAGCTATATAAAGCTAAGTGGTTCACTGGTTATCTAGTTGTTTTACTTTCCAAATAACAAGGGATCGAATCCCTCTTGGGATTTCCTCATCATGCACTCTCTTTTTGTTTTTTTCTTTCTTTCATATGTTTTCCCCCCTAAAATCTATTAGTCTTCCTAATCGCAATTTATGCTGACCTCAATCTTAATTGCGATCTTTCAAGTAATTTTCTCTTTACCCTTTTTGCTTTTACTGAATATTAAATTACACATAACTTGCTTGAATATTTTTGTTTCAATAAAATTATTGGATTTTTGTCTATAATGTTTTATTACAACATATAGTTTATTTTGTAAGTAATTCACATATATAGAATTAGTCATATGTTAAGATTTTTTGATATTTTTGTATTTCTTTTCGCACTAAAACTTACACAAGTTTTAAATTTTACGGTATTGAATTGTTATTAGCATTTTATTTTTCCTTGTTTTGAATTTTGATGGTAAAAATTGAATGGTTTAAAATTGACAATAAGTCATAAAACACTAAATTTTCCCATATCAATTGATATTGTTGACCAGAAGAAAAAAGATTGATACTATTTACAAGCATCAAAGTTTGGTTAAAGTCGGTAGTGCATCCATGGACTTAAAAATTTGAATCCACCTCTGATGGCAAGCAAGAAGAAACAAAAATAGAGGAAAAAAAGAGGAATTAGAAAAAACATAAAAAAGAGGTGCATCTTTCTGGTGGACGAAGAACACTATCTTTATGTTTATGCTAATTACTAGATGGTTTGTGCCCGTGTTGTGCATGTGCGTGCTATGCATGGGCGTGTGCATTACTTTAGTGGCGGAGCCACATTGAACCAAGGGATATCATCGATCGAAAAATTACATTATATTGATAGATAATTTTTTTATATTTTATATATATTTACTATACGTTAATTCACCTTAACTTTTTGATGTAACTACTTATTTATTTTTGACATTTCTTGATGAAAGTTTTGACTCCGTCACTACGTTACTTCGCTGTACAAAAGAGGTATGGTACTGAGAACTACGATTAAGGTCCACGAAATATGATTTGAGCAATTCCTGGCATAGAGTAAGTCAATATACGCAGCTAAAAGTTTGTTCTTTCCATCTTTGACTGCTTTGACCAAATCAGTTAAGCGTAGAAACATGCCACTAACTCATTCTATTGCTAATCATTAATACTTACAGGTAAGATATATTTATTTTTCAGCCAACCAGGAAGCTATAAGCTCTTATATTAATATGCTTCAGCTGACAAATGTAAAGTTCATATGCATCATGCACTAAAAAAGAAAGATAAAAAGTCCCCAATTCTTTTAGCAGTAACATATACTAAGGTTAATATTGCCTAGTTAAACATCTGCATAAATACAATATTTTGCGACAATTAGATGAGCTTAAGTGGAAGGGGTGCAAAGAAGAAACATAGGAACTACGTTTCATTTCCATGCAAATATTATAGAAACAACTTCAAGCAGATTGTCTAGGAAAACCAACAGATGGTAAAACTAATTGCATAAGCTTTTGCTATTTGGTTGGTAATAGATCAAAAGTAGAGCAACTTAGAAAATCAGTAATTACTTTTTGACGACATTGGACTTGGCTTCTTCAACCTATACTATGCAAATTCTTTAGTTACAACCTGCCTTTACATCTTCCACGAAAGAAAATCAAACCCAAGGTATTATAATATGACAGACGTACAGTTATTGAAAGTAAAATCAGCTCGACAACTCAGAGTATAGATAATGTCAACTCTTCACAAAAAGAAGATGAAACATTGTTTGAGTTGTTGCTTTCATTAGTTGTTTCCCTGACAATTGTAGCTTAGCATTTGTACAAAGGAAATTTCACTTATGCTATCTATATCAACTTTGTCTTCTCAATTTCCATACAATATATCAACCTGACCACCTAAACACGACAAGTTAATATTGGTTTGGACATTCAATTATCGTATCAGGAAAAAATTAGAGGCCTAAATTACTGAATCACATGTACAACTCAATTCAAGTAGAAATACTATTAACCAAGACACATAATTGTACTAATTAGACATCTTATAAAGAGCAACAATACTTCATAAATTGCATTACTGATATCTGGCGGCAAGAACCAGAGAATCAATTTTTTTTTTGGAGCATTTAGCGCAATGGGTCTATCGAGAATTGTTGTTTTGGAGAGAGCTTATTGGTTAGCCAATAGCATCTTAAACTATTTTTCAGACACATTCCTAATTTATTTAAAGTTCATTGTTTTGTTGGTTTAGAGTACACAATTTTATTTTGGAGTTTATTAGGCTGCGCTAATGAGATCCAATGCCCTCCGATCTTTTTTGAACCTCGCACGTAATAAAAGCTTTGTGCACCAAGCTGTCATGACTTTAAATACATGCAGCCAAGTATCTACTCTGAAATATGCATTTACCCAATTTATGTCAAGCGCTTCTTTTAGGTTGCTTTCCAGTTATTTATTTTCCACTAATGATGGATTTTAGCTGCAAAACTAAAATTAAATTTAAATCCTGCTTAATTAAAATCTAACGCTAACAATGCTTGTTCCCTTTCTGTAACGTTGTAAAAATTGTAGCATTGCTTCCTAAAAATAAAGAATAGTATTTACTAAACTTTCTGAACCGCATGATGGATTATTATACGCAGCGGAAACAATTTCAGTATCAAAATCACATATAATCTAGACAATTAATATAAACGGGGTTTCACAGGTTACCTCTTGAAGCGTGAACATATCTGTTTTCGCGTGAGTCTTCAATTTTATAACTTCTCAATAGAATCTCCACCACCCGCATAATCGCGATCCTCGAACGTTTCATGGTTTTCTACTGTGTTAGCCAAATAATACATGGAAATAGTAATTTAGTGTGGGCAAAATTTTAGGAAAAATATTCTGAAAATTTCGGCCACCATGGCTGAAAATTTCGGCCATCTCTCTCTCCTATTTTCTAGGTAGAAAACCTTATGTATTTATAGCACAAGTTTTAAGGGTTAAAATCTTTTTTCCAAAACATGTTGGGTTTTCTTTTCCACAAGAAAAATGATTCCTTTATTTCCTATTATTTAGGCACAATAGGGACCACAAAATCTAATTAACAAGGCTCCAATTATGGAATTAATTTATAATTTTCGAAATTAATATCTACCATAATTAATTACGAATTATTCCACTAAAAATTCGTAATTGCACTCCTTATTCAATTTCGAAATTCATCCATAAAATCTTATTTAACTCTTCATGTTAAGATTCAGATACTAATCAATTAAATTAAATTACTGATAATTTAATTTATTGATTATTTCCTTTAGACTTTCGCTTAACTTATTTCATGTGTCGGATACAAAATTCACCGGCCGGTTTACACATGAAAACTTATAAACTTTCATAAAGGTGTATCATCAATCTCTAAACCGAGACATGAATTCCATCAACTAACTATTACTTCGCCAATGTACATTATTATTATCCAATTTACCATGCATATTGACCCGCGAAAGAATCTCGCTTTTTAATAAATCAAAACAATACTAATATACACAACTAATAATAATTATATCAAGATTAAGAGTATAAGTACATTTAATGGCTAGAGAGTTTATTTTATTAAGTCAGTATAAAATACTTATCTCTACTTGGTCCGTTCAATACATACAAAATGTACCAGCACAAGAAGTTGGAATTAAGACATTCCCATAATCAAGATAAATTATATTCAATCTTGTGCTACAATCATCCATGATGGTTTGTCCAATTCCATCATTAGATTTTGAACTCAAACTTTATACTTATAATAACCGATGATTTAATCTTCCGTGTATAAGCGAAACTCTATATATTAAATCATCTACTATATAAGTAAAGGACACAAACGAATGATCTATTTACAACTTTATTAAAATTGAATAAATAATTATTCCATAATAAATACTATATCCAAACCAAACTCATGGTTAATCGTATATATCCCAACACCGCATACATATGGAAAGAATTTTATATAAGAAAGCTAGACTATGCAGTAACTTTAATACAAATGCTGACAAATGATAACTTCATATACTCACATCTTCTAAATGACCGCAGGTCTGCTCTCCATCAGCTGGCTGATCCGGTGGTTACTCATATATATCGGAAGCAAAATCAGGTGGCGGACGCAATGGTTAAACATGGGATTAGAAAATACTGTGATTACACTATGCTTATTTTTGAAGACGCTCCTCCTTTTGCTTTAAAGGCATTTCAAGATAATAAACAAGGCCTACTTCATCAGGTCTTTCTCAGTCTACTTTAGCAGTAGACCCCATCAAAATCCACAAAGGGATAGGGCTGAGTTTTTTTATACTGTTGGGGATCAACCACCGTAGAATGCTTCCATCTTTTGTAATACTACTAATTTATAATATATATTAAATCATCTTTTATGACCAAAAAAAAAAAAAAAATGAACTCCACACAATATTCCAAACAGTAAACACATTCAACAAGATAAATAATTTTTCAAGTTTCCCTAGAGTAATCAGGATAACAAATAATGTATAGATGATAAAGCTAAACTACGTAGTTCAGTATCAAGATTATACACTACTTATTGGTCATCGTGAACCGCTGATAATTTCTCATTCTCGGATGTTCGCTCTGCCACAATATGTTGCACCAAATGATTGTGAGCCGTGATTGATGTTGAAATGGACTATTAGAAAATAAGAATAAAGGTATAGAAGACAGAAATCTTCGCTTCTAGATAAGTTTAAGAAGATAATTCCTTTCAGATAAATATATGTATTCGACTCTAGCTAATGAAATGTCTAGCTATTTGTAGCCTGATGAACACCTTCATTGCTATTATGTTTCTTGTTTAATAATGAAAACTCTCTAATATATGAAAATTCCATTTATTCCGACTTTCTTGAAAAAGTCCTTGAGCCCTTTTTCGCATAGAATATAGGTGCAGCTCTCAATCTATCGATGATAGGTTCACGAACTCAAGAACAACATAACGAAAATTATTTTCAAAATAACCAGCCTTAGCTTAAAAATGGTCTGCATAACCTCATTATCAATGAAAAGTAACAGAGACATTCATTACTTAATGATTTTCTGGCTCGAATATAATTTCACTTGCTGATGCAAGTGCTCTGACAACAACCATCCGTACTCTGGCATCTCTCTAATTTCACACGCTATAGTGCATAATTGTTCCATCAAAGAAGAAAGTTTTCTCTTCATATGGAACAAAGACAGAATATTGTTGATCGCTCCAAGAATGAAAAAAATAGAGAAGACGAAGTAGCCATAAAGGTATTTTGAAAAACATGAAATCAGAAATATGTGATTAACCATGCACATTTTTTTAAAGCACTTGGCAGTAATTAATTCATTTAGCTTCATGAGTCTTTCTGTTCCTCCTTTTCAAGCTTTTAAGAACTAAGTCACAGTAGAGCTATTTTCTGATGGCAGCAGGTACGACTTTTATATAACATTTTATCAAACACTTTATGTGCAACAATAAAATCTCTAATATTTTATCCAATCACAACATGCATGTCCAGATGGGCAACAAAACAGAAAAATTAAAAGAAGTAGCTTCACTAGATAGTGTTTGACCAAAATATAAAACTTTTTGCTAAACAAATTGAAAAATAAGAAAGGTGAAGGGAAAATTCTAGTCAAATATAATAAATTTCAGATCTAATACGTGCTTATATAATAACATCGAATAATATTTGGAACCAATTACGAATGTATTAAATAAAGCTATCAAGAACAAATGGTGGGGCAATAATGATCAATAAATATGTTAAATGGCAATAAATGTAAATAAAAGGAATGATTCACCCAAATATTGAATGATGTAGATGATTCTTTCCTCTGACAATAACGTAAGACAAAATGATATGATAATATACGAGATCTTCTCGGATCCGATGCATGAAAAGGTAGGATAAACAATAAATCGAACCACTGTGGAAATGTATATCTCAAGAGTCAACTTTTCATAAGAGTTCTTATCAGAGTTAATGTTGCATGCTTTTTTCTCCCTTTCTTTTACTATTATATGAGATATTCCCAAGAACCCTAAGAAGTACAACAGAGGAAATATTCGATATTCCATTTGATGGTTCCAAGACTGTACTAGCCGTTATCCCCATTCTTCGCTACTCGACCTCGGCCTTAATGGCTTACTCGGCGGTTCCTCATTGTTAGGCCCTAGTCAACCCCAGCCTAATTTCCCCTGTTGAGCCACAATTTCCGCACTTAATAACCTCTCCATGCCGAATTTCCTCAGCCGGATTTTGACTCATACAGTTAGTCCCTCCGCTTATCGAGGTCGTCGTTGGGTCGACCTCAATGAACGGACTTTGTCAGTAGCAATTCTAGAAAAATTCGGACGTGGTGGTTGAGCAGGGATGATCATTGTCGAGATGATGACGTTTTGTTCCGAGAGTTGTGGTCAATGAGGCTGGTGTAGGGTGACATCACAATCTCATGCATCATCATTACACACATTCCTGATGCGTTGCATCATTTCTCGAGCCCCTGTCTTTTTGATTCTAGGGCCACTGGCAGTTGTTCGCATCGGTCCCAACGCCATGATTACCTATAAATAAGGAGGAGGAGGCTTTTCAGTAAAAGTTTTGCGTTCCCTAAGTTCTTAATCCGACACCTTGCTTCTTATTCTTCTTCTTCTTCTTCCTGTGCTCATACTTCCTGCAACTTTTACCATCACCATCCTTTCTACATTTTCGCTTCAACCGTGTAAACACTAGCAAATGATGACTAACGTAACTCCTAACCCTGAGGTGGTCTCAGACCGAACTCCGCTATCAATGGCCATGCCTTCCGGTGGAGGAGAAACCATTAATATGGAGGACGAAACCTTCCCCACTGAGGAGGAGGTCGTTCCTCGTAACCTGAGCTCCATGTTGGATTTCTCGAAGGAACCTGCTGACTCTGAGCCCGTGAGGTCCGAGATGGAGGCAAGTCATATAGCTGCCCTCAGGGCTAAATACAACATCCCTGCTCACGTTGACCTCGTTCCAATCGGGACGATGTGATCCAGGTTCACCGGTCCGGGTACTACGCATTTTACGCCTACCCATTCCAAGTGGGTTACTCTCTCCCTATCCCTCTGTTGGCAGAGGAATTCTGTCATTAATATGGTGTCTGCCCGGCCTAGCTCTCCCCCTACATCTATAAGGTCCTCCTCATGCTAACAAAATTTGCGGAGCTAGCCGACTGTGGAGTTTCTATCCACCTCTTCGTGCCAAGCTTCCATAGGGGCCCGATGATTCACCTTCGCCACCGCGGGACCAAGGGGCTAGTGGAAGGAGTGGATGACAAGGTGAACTGCCGATTTTAGATCAACTATTTCTTTGTAAAAACCGAGAACGTGGTGGCAAACCCTAGTGGGTTTCCCGAGCAGTGGAATTTTGCTCATAAGTGTTCTCGCTGATTGAAGTACATTCTCTCCCCTTTTTCCATGTTCCGTGGATTAGCTGTTTTCTTTTCCTCCGTGTAGCCGAGAAACATCCCCCTTCTTTGGTCGCTGACATCAGTGACTGGGTGGCCCAAATCCTTCCTTACAGCGTAGGGATCCGCGACTGGGCATCTTTCAACAAGAAATTCGGTCCCAAGCCCTCGACCGGTAAGTCGGATTTCATCCTTTGAATATTTCGACCTCATCTTAGTTTGTTTCCTTATTTTACTTATGATATTCTCTTTGGTCTTAGGTCGGAGGGCTTCTAAAAAGGTGAAGGCTACCGTTCTCGCATTTCGCCAAGCAGTTGCCTCGGCTGAGATGCAGTTCGTGTTGGCTGAGTCTGTGCGGAATACTTCCTCTCAAACTCCGGCCTTAAGTGAATGTGGCCGTCAAATGTCCGTTTCATCAATAGAGACCCCGTCCTGCCCGGTACTGCACCTGCTAGATGGATATTTGTCTGACGAGGAGGAGGTGCTGAAAAGGCGGAGAGTTGAGACCGGCAGTGTGATTACAGTCGCAGTTACACCCTAGGGGGAAGTTATTTTGGACGTGGAATCGGCGCGTCCTTTAGTTGCGACGACTGCTTCCCCACCAGAGGTCGCCGAAGAAGGGAGGCCGTCAGAGGCAGTGGAGGTTTCCATGGAAGAGGGGAGTTTAGGGGCTGCTGAGGTTGCATCCTCATCTGCTAAAGGGAGAGGAAAAATAGTTATTTTGGACGATGAAGGGTCAGACTCTGACATAGACCCCGAGGAGGTACAGACCTTCGAGGAGGGGTTCACTCGGGTGGAGGTGAGAATCGAGGGGTCTACCCGAAACATCGCCATCCCCTTGGACTATAATTTGCTGGTTAACTCAGAGCGCGTGGTCCCAATTTTGGCCCCCCTGTGTACGGGCACTGAGAATAGGACTCTGCAGACACTGAAAGACGCAGACCTGTTGTTAGGCATCTCCGGGATGGCCTTGTGAGTAAGTTGACTTTTTGATATTTTGTATCTTCTCTTTTTCTTTATGTTATTCGTCTTTGCTGGCTGTTTTCTACTTTCTTATCAGACTCTCATTCTGGAGATTGAGAGCGCCTGTCGTGAAGAGAAGAGGAAGGATCTCTATAAAATAATGGAGTTTAAGTATAGGGAGTATCGTACCAAACATCTTTCATTGAGCAGTATACTTGGTGAGGACGGTCAGTTCCAGTCTCTCCGATATGAGCTAAAACGGAAGGATGAGGATCTGAAGCAGAAGGATGATGAGCTCGTGAGAGCCATTGGTAGGTGTAGCGAGCTCGAAGGGACATTGAGAGGCAAAAAGGATGAGCTCGAGGTGAGCATGGGGGTTATGGCCGAGTGTGTCGACCTTCAGGCTCAGGTGGTATTCTTACAGGCCAAGCTTGAGCAGAGTGAAGCTAGAGCCAACGGCTTAAGAGATGAGTTGGCCACAAAAGCTGCGGAGTTGGAGAGGACTGAGAAATCCAGAACGACTGCTGTGGAAGAGGCGGCAGCATTAGCGGGTTCCATCTGCGTCTTCAGATCCGAGCGGTCAAATGAGGTGGAGATGTCTGCGATTAAGGAGGCGAGACTCGAAGAATGGATTGGTGGCCTAGAGATAGAGGTCTTGGATCTGAACGAGCAGATTGCCGTCATCAAGGCTGAGAAGGCGCAACAATAGGCTCAACCGTCTTCTTCCTATGCTTCCACTAATCCAAATGTTCCATGGGATTTGTACGAGAAATGGGTTCATGCTGAGGCTCATCTCGACATCTTCAGGGGTTTGATGACGGCCGGGAAAGCTTCTGAGGCAGAATTTGAGGATGCTCGTTTTAAGGAACGTGCATCTCGGGAAGCTTGTGGCTACGATCCTTGTACGCCTAGGGAGGGTGATGATGAAGATGATTTGGACGGGCTCCATTCAGGTGCTTGGTATGACGACGAATACTCCAATGGCGAGCGCACCGACGATGATGGTGATGGGTGTGATGCTGCTGAGTAGTGTACTTGCTTTGTATTATTATTTTTTTTCTTTTTTGTTTTGTGGGCACTTGTCTAGCCCTTATAAGATATATTTTGAAGTGATAATACTTCTGTTGTCTATTCTTGAACTTTTCATTTTTCCTTCGGATGTTTTCCTTGCTCGACTGCTTTGATTGTGATTCGCTTAGGCTGACTGTAAGTTGAGCTCGTGTGAGGTCGAATTGTTACTTAACTAGTTCGAGCCGAGTTGCATGCAAGTGCCTTAATTAACTTGAGCGAGATCGAATATGAGTCAATTCGAGCGAGGTCGAAAATTGACTTGTAAATTAACTCGAACGAGGTTGAATGTAAGTCGATTTGAGCAAGGTCGATTGTCGACTTAAAAATTAATTTGAACAAGGTCGAATGTGAGTCGATTCGAGCGAGGTCGAATGCTGACTTGTAAATTAATTTGAACAAGGTTGAATGTAAGTCGATTCGAGCGAGGTCAAATGTAGACTTAAAAATTAATTCGAGCGAGGTCGAATGTGAGTCGATTCGGGCGAGGTCGAATATAGACTTAAAAATTAAATCGAACAAGGTCGAATGTGAGTCGATTCCAGTGAGATTGAACATTGACTTGTTAATTAATTCGAACGAGGTAGAATGTAAGTCGATTCGAGCGAGGTCGAATGTAGACTTAAAAATTAATTCAAACAAGGTCGAATGTGAGTCGATTCGAGCAAGGTCGAATGTGAGTCGATTCGAGCAAGGTCGAATGTTGACTTGTAAATTAATTCGAACGAAGTCGAATGTAAGTCTATTCGAGCGAGGTCGAATGTAGTTTCCAGGGTTGGCGTAATGTGTAAACTTGGTGGAGACATGTGAATATCATATATTTGCATATTTCGCTTTGTTTATACATTCATTGGAGAAGTTTACATGTTTTTGCTTCGTTCATACATTTGAGAAGTCCAAGTCTATCTAGTCCCTTCATGGGTCGACCTGGAGAAATTGTTAAGAGGTTGAACAATGAACTGATACTTAACTTCGAGATGCCCTCTTCGTTGCATCGTTAAAAATCTCCCCGAGAAAACCCAATTGGGACAAAACTCAGGTGAGGGAAAAAGAGTACGACTTGGAGGAAGTCTTATCTATGTTAATTTGAACAAGGTTGAATGTAATGGAGTTTGAACAAGGTTAATTTGAACAAGGTTATTTGAGGTGAGGTTTTGGAGGTGCTGCAATTAACCTCCCCGGGCCATTGTTGCAACCTAGGGAATAGGGTTACCTATGCAGCTTATCCTCAAAACCCACTCAAAATCTCCCACACCCGAGCTCCAATTGATTATTGAAGTTAATAAATTCAAGCCCCCGAATCTGATATATCTGCCCAGGGATTTCCGCACCTGCGCCCCCTTGGACCGCACTTGCGGTCCCGCACCTGCGAAAATTCCATCGTAAGTGCAAAAACCCACTAAAAGGCCTAGGACCGCACCTGCGGTCTATTGTCCGAATCTGTGGCTCCGCACCTGCGGAAAACCAACCACACCTGTGAGGACTGGGTGACTTAGCCAAGCCCGCACCTGCGAGACCCTCGTCCGCACCCGCGTGTCCGCACCTGTGGAAAGTCCATCGCAGTTGCAAGACACCAGTCCTATTACCTTATCCAAACTTAGTCGAGCCTCCAAAACACGTCACGTAACACCAAAGTCATAAATTATACATGGATTCAAGCCTAAGAACTTATGAAATTTCCAAAATCTACAACCGATGCCGAAACACATCAAAACTAGTCTGAATGACCTCAAATTTTGCACACGGGTCATAAATGATACAATGGACTTACAACCACTCTCAGAATTCCGTTCCGAGCCCGATATCAAAATTTCACCTATCGGCCGAAATCGTCAAAATTTTAACTTTCGCCAATTCAAGCCTAAATCTACTACACACCTCGAAAGCACATTCCGGACATGCTCCTAACTCCGAAATCACCCAACAGAGCTAACGGAGTTGACGGAATCCCATTCCGGACCTGTCTTCCCACAGTTCCAACTGCAGTCCGATTTCTAAGGCTTAACTTACCTATAAGGACTATGTATCCAAAAACTCTCCGAACTACACTACTCAATGTTACAACAAGTCCCAAAAGCAACAATAGACATGGGGAAAATAGTTATTAGGGAATCTGGGTGCTAACTCTCTAAACAACCTACTGGGTCGTTACATTCTCCCTCTCTTAAGAAAATCATTCGTCCTCGAACGAGTATAGAGACATACCTGAAGTTGTGAAAAGATGAGGGTACTGACTGCACATATCCAACTCGGTCTCCCAAGTCGCTTCCTCGACTGGCTGACCCCTACATTGAACCTTTACTGAAGCAATATCCTTTGACATGAGCTTTCTGACATGTCTATCCAATATAGCTATTGGCTCTCAACATATGATAAATCCTTGTCCAACTATACTGAGCTGAAATACAAAATATGAGTCGGGTCACCGTGATACTTACGGAGCATGGAGACGTGGAATACTGGATGAACTCCTGCTATGTTGGGAGGCAGGGCTAGCTCATAAGCAACCTCCCCAACACGTCGCAACACCTAAAAAGGGCCAATAAATCTCTGACTCAGCTTACCTTCTTCCTGAACCTCATGACACCCTTCATAGGCGAGACCCCAAGAAAAACCCGATCACCATCCATAAATGCCAAATCACGAACCTTCCGGTCCGCATAACTCTTCTGCCTGGACTGAGCTGCGCGAAGTCTCTCCTGAATCATCTTCACCTTGTCCAGGGCGTCCTGAACCAAATCTGTACCCAACAATCGGGCCTCGCCCGGCTCAAACCATCCCACTGGGGACCGATACCGTCTACCATACAAAGCCTCATATGGCGCCATCCGAATGCTGGACTGGTAGCTGTTATTATAATCAAACTCTGCAAGTGGCAAGAATCGGTCCCATGACCCTCCAAAATCCATCACACAGGCACGAAGCATATCCTCAAGAAGCTGAATCGTGTGCTCGTACTGCCCGTCCGTCTGAGGGTGAAAGGCTATACTCAACTCTACCCTGGTGCCTAGCTCCTGTTGAACAGCTCTCCAGAATCGTGAAGTGAACTGTGTACCTCTGTCTGAGATGATAGATACTGGAATACCATGGAGGCGAACAATCTCCCTGATATAAATCTCCTCTAACCTCTCGGAGGAGTATGTAGTCAACACAAAAATGAAATGGGCTGACTTGGTCAGCCGATCCACAATCACCCAAATAGTATTGAACTTCTTCAGAGTCCGTGGAAGTCCAACCACGAAGTCCATGGTGATCCGCTCCCACTTCCACTCTAGAAGCTCAATCTGCTGAAGTAACCCTCCCGGTCTCTGATGCTCATACTTAACTTGCTGATAGTTGAGGCACTTGGCCACAAACTCCACTATATCCTTATTCATCCTTCTCCACCAATAATGTTGTCTCAGATCCTGGTACATCTTCGCGGTACCCGGATGAATGGAATACCGCGAGCTATGGGCCTCCTCAAGAATCAACTCCCGAAGCCCATCCACATTGGGCACACAGATCCGACACTGCATCCTCATCACACCTTCATCTCCAATAGTCATATCCCTGGCGTCACCTCACCGAACCCTGTCCTGAAGAACCAGAAGGTGAGGATCATCATACTGGCGCTCTCGAATGCGATCATAAAGAGAAGATCGAGCCACCACACAAGCTAAAACCCGGCAAGGCTTCGAAATATTCAACCTCATGAACTGACTGGATAAGGACTGAATATCTAAGGCTAAGGTCCTCTCAACTACCGGACGATATGCCCAACTCCCCAAACTCTCTGCCCGGCGACTCAAGGCATCGGCCACCACATTGGCCTTCCCCGGGTGGTATAATATAGTGATGTCATAGTCCTTTAGCAACTACAACCATCTCTGCTGGCGCAAATTGAGGTCCTTCTACTTGAATATGTGCTGCAAACTCCGGTGATCAGTGAAAATATCATAGGGAACACCGTATAAATAACGACACCATATCTCCAGGGTGTGAACAATCGCTGCCAGCTCGAGATCATGAATTGGATAATTCTTCTCATGAACCTTCAAATGTCTGGACGCGTAGTCAATAACTCTAACGTCCTGAATCAACACCGCTCAGAGGCCAATCCTCGAAGCATCACAAAAGACGGTATAGGACCCTGAACCCGTAGGCAATACCAACAATAGAGCTGATGTCACAGTTGTCTTGAGCCTTTGAAATCTCTCCTCACACTCCTCAGTCCACCTGAACGGAGCACCCTTTTGAGTCAACCTGTTCATCGGTGCTGCAATGGACGAAAAACCCTCCACAAAACGGCGATAGTACCCAGCCAAACTAAGGAAACTGCGGATCTCCGTAGCTGATGACGGTCTAGGCCAACTCTGCACCACCTCCACCTTCTTCCGATCTACCTTGATCCTATCCTAAGACACTATGTGACCCAAGAATGCCACTGAGTCAAGCCAGAACTCACATTTAGAGAATTTAGCATACAATCTCTTCTCCCTCAAAGTCTTAAGTACAGTCCTTAGATGCTGCTCATGATCTTCCTGTGATCGGGAATACACCAAGATGACTTCAATAAACACAATGAAGAAGGAATCAAGATAAGGCCGGAACACACTGTGCATCAAATGCATAAAAGGTGCTGGGGCATTGGACCGCCCAAATGACATAACAAGAAACTCATAGTGGCCATATCTGGTCCTGAAGGCAGTCTTCTGGATATCCGGCTCCCGAATCTTCAACTGATGATAGCCAGAACACAAGTCAATCTTGTAGAATACCCTGGAACCTATAACTGGTCGAATAAATCATCAGTGCGAGGCAAAGGATACATGTTCTTCACGGTGACCTTGTTCAACTGCCGATAATCAATGCACATGCGCATAGAACCATCTTTTTTCTTCACAAATAATACTGGAGCACCCCAAGGTGATACACTGGGTCTGATGAAACCCTTATCAAGCAACTCCTATAACTGCTCCTTCAACTCTTTCAACTCAGGAGGATCTATACGGTAAGGAGGGATAGAAATGGGTTGAGTGCTCGGCAATAAGTCAATACCGAAATCAATATCTTTGTCGGGCAGCATACTCGGACGATCAGCTGGGAATACATCAGGAAAGTCCCTCACTACTGGAACTGACTCAACTGGAGGAGTATCAACACTGACATCTCTCACATAGGCCAAGTACGCATCACACCCCTTCTAAACCATCCGCTGAGCTTTAAGGAATGAAATGACCCTGCGAGGAGTATACTCTAAGGTACCTCTCCACTCAAATCTCGGCAAGCCTGGCATAACCAGCATCACGGTCTTAGCGTGACAATCAAGGATAGCAAAATGGGGCGACAACCAGTCCATGCCCAAGATAACATCGAAATCTACCATGCTGAGTAATAATAAATTAGCCCTGGTCTCAAAACCACTAAGCGAAATCAAACACGACCGATATATACGGTCCACAACTAGAGAGTCTCCTATAGGAGTAGATACATAGACAGGGGAACTCAAAGTATCCCGAGATATCCCCAAATGTGGAGCAAACTAGGAGGACACATAGGAATACATAGAGCCTGGATCAAATAATACTGATACATCCCTATGCCAGACAGGGATAATACCTGTGATGACTGTGTTTGAAGCAAAAACCTCGGAATGGGCTGGAAGGGCATAGTATCTAGCATGGCCTCCCTCTCTAGGGAGACCTCCACCTCCCCGACCCGCACCTCGAGCTGGCTGAGGAGGTGGAGTGACAGCTGGGGCTGTAAGAATAGTCGGAGGACCCGGTGGAGCATGTGGCGGCTGATAAGACTGTGGAGGCGCACCCCTCCTGGACATGGGGCAATCTCTAATCAAGTGATGAGTGTCACCACACTCAAAACAACCCCTCGGAGGACGCTGCGGCTGAGACTGAATAGGAGCTGGCCTGCTGGGCTAGCCGGAAATAGCACCTCAAACTAGAGGAATACTGGATATTGGCGGTGCATAATAGAACTCGTAAGGTCTAGGAGGAGCTAGAATACCACTGGCTGCTGGAAGGGATGAATGAATAGGGCGGCCCACAAAGCCCTTACCGTGACGTGCTGCTGGTGCACGAGATCCTGAAAAATGGCAAGTTTCTCGAGACCTCTTGGCCTCCCTCTCCTCTCTGTCCCGGGCGAACATTCCTCTACTCTCTTAGCAATACTCACTGCCTGTTGGTAAGTGATATCCATCTCCAACTCTCTGGCCATACTGGTCCGAATAATAGGATGTAGTCCCTCGATGAAGCGGCGAACCTACTCTCTGACTGTGGAAACCAAGGTTGGGGCATGCCGAGCTAACTCACTGAAATGGACTGCATACTCCGACACAGTCATAGTACCCTGGTGAAACTGCTCAAACTCTGCGCGCCAAGTATCCTTGAGTCTGTGAGGGACATACTCTGGCAAAAGCATCTCTGAAAATGGAGTCCAAGTGAGTGAGGCTTCCTCGTCCGGACTACTCAGCTCATAGGCCCACCAGTACTGATATGCCACTCCCCTCAGCTGGAAAGCAGTGAAAGAAACTCCACTAGTCTCCACAATGCCCATAATGCGGAGAATACGATGAAACTCCTCAAGAAATCCCAGAGTGTCATCTGAAGCTAGTCTGCTGAAAGTAAGTGGGTGGTACTTCTTGTACCTCTCGAGTCTGAGCTGATCGGCCTCAGAAGCCGCTGCCCTAGCATCATGCTGAACTGGAGCCGCTAGGGGCATAGGAATATACTCCGGGGCCTGATCAACCTGTCCCCTCTGACCAGAAGTGCAGGTTGCGGGAGTCTGTGTCCCTCCCCCGGCCTGAGATGTAGCAGGAGCTATCGGAAATAGTCCAACCTGCGCTAAGGTACTGAACATGCTCATGAACTGAGCGAAGGTCTCCTGCAAGGCTGGAGCAGCAATAGGGACCTCCTGTGCCGGCTCTCCAACTGGGGCTGCCATAGGCTCCTCTGCCGCTGCTCTCGCTGGTGCTCGGGCTGCACCGCGCGGTCGTCTTCTACCCCGGCCCCGGCCTCTGGCGACTCTGGCAGGGGGCTCGGGTACCTGGTCGTCGGTCCTCCCAGTACGGGTCCTCACCATCTATGGAAAAGAATAAAATAGAATTTTAGAATTTTTTTTTGATGTCAATAACTCACACGAAAAAGGAAATCAAAGAAACATGATTGTTCCTAACAATTACATATCCTCCCGAAGATAGATACGGACGCCTCTGACCCGATCCGCGAGACTCTAATAAACCAGCTTTTGACTTGTGACTCCTATGAACCTAGACGCTCTGGTACCAACTTGTCACGACCCGATTTCCCCTCCGAATGCATCGTGATGGCACCTAGTCTCTACGACTAGGTAAGACTAATTAAGAAACACATATTAATTAAACGCAATATAAATAAATATGAAATGAGTGATTCTACAATAAACATCGCCATTTGGTGCGTACAAAATACAACCTTTTCCCAAAAACCCGGAATATCACTTTAGCCACAATCTCTGTCTCAAAATAGCTCTATACAACGAGAGAGAGAAAGTTTACAAAAAAAAAAGAGAAATCTATTTAAATCTAGAGTGGAAGGTGACTCGAAGGACTCTGCGGACGGGGTAGAATTACCTTTTGATCTCCTAAAAGTTGTTGCTCGGACCCTAGCCACGATACTGAGCGTTGGTACCTTGATCTGCACACGAGAAACATGTGCAGGAAAGGGCATGAGTACACCACAAATTGGTACCCAGTAAGTGCCAAGCCTAACCCCAGTCAAGTAGTGACGAGGTCAGGTTAAGGCTCTACTGGATTTTTATAGTAAAAACAGTTTAAAATTTTAAACAAAGAGATATAATAAGCCGAGGTTAATCAGTAGAAATAATGAGAAAAAAAAGGAAAAATAACAGGGAGACCTCGACTCTGCACATCATATATCACAGCAATAAGTATGCAATGAAATACAGGGGGAAAGCTCCCGGAATCTCGTCCATAGTCCCGATTTAAATATGCAATGCAGTACAAGAGGAAAGCTCCCGGAACCTCGTCCGTAGTCCCAATTTTAATATGCTATGCAGTATAGGGGGAAAGCTCTTGGAATCTCGTACATAGTCCCAATTTAGATATGATATGCAGTACAACGGAAAAGCTCCCGGAATCTCGTCCGTAGTCCCAATTTAAATATGTTATGCAGTACAGGGGAAAGCTCCCGGAATTTCGTCCGTAATCCCAATTTAAATATGCAATGCAGTACAAATACAGGATAAAATTTTCATTTAAAACAGTTCAGGAAAATCACAGGAAAAAATATGGATAAGACTACCTAAGCATGGTACATATGGTAATAACTAGGGAAAATTCAGGTAAAATAGGTAGGCATGTTATTTCCTAATTTAAAATACATAGTCGATATAAGAAAAAATAGGAGTGAAATGATTTAAGTCATGGAGGAAAAATGAAGTTTTTGCAACAATGGCCCGTGTATGTACTCGTCACCTCACGCACACGACGCCCAATCAACATAAACAGTATTAAAAATAGCCCAGGGGAAGTCCCCAACACAGAATTAGGCAAGCCACTTACTTCGACTGCGCTACTCAACTCGAAACCACGCTCTTGCCACGAGTATCCGACTCCGAATGGACCAAATCTATTCAATTCGAATGCATAATGTAAATATCACTTTAAGGAATCAAAATAGCTAATATGTTTGAGGCTAATACGCGAATTTAGAAAAATCGTCCAAAAAGTCCCTCGGGCCCACGTCTTGGAATCGAGTGAAAGTTATAAATTTAGAACACCCATTCACTCACGATCTCACTCAAACAAGAATCATTGAAAACCGATTACAAAATCCTATTAAATTCTCGGATTTTCTAATTAGGGAAACTTTTTTCCCATTTGCATGATTTTTCACCTAAATACCTTAATTGCATGGAAGAAATGGCCATAAATTAATGATATACAAAAGGAATAGGCTTAGGAATCGTTACCTATGAAGCTTATCCTCGAAACCAACTCCAAATCGCCCACACCCGAGCTCCAATTGATTTTTTAAGTTAAGAAATTCAAGCCCCTGAATCTGATATATCTGCCTTGCAATTTCCGCACCTGCGCCCCCTTGGACCGCACATGCGGTCCCGCACCTACGGAAATTCCATCGCAGGTGCGAAAACCCACTAAAAGGTCTGGGTCCGCACCTGCAGAAAACCAACCGCACCTGCGAGGACTGGGTGACTTGGCGAAGCCCGCACCTGCGAGCCCCTCGTCCGCACCTGCGGAAAGTCCATCGTAGGTGCGAGACACCAGAACCAGCAATGGTTCAGCTGTTCTTCCAAGTTAAAAATTCACCCGTTGAGCATCTGAAGCATCCCAAGGCCCCTGGGACCTCAACCAAACTAACCAACCAGTCCTAATACCTTATGCAAACTTATTCGAGCCTCCAAAACACATCACATAACACCAAAATCACCAATTATACATGGATTGAAGCCTAAGAACTTATGAAATTTCCACAATCTACAACCGATGCCGAAACACATCAAAACTAGTCCGAATGACCTCAAATTTTACATACATGTCACAAATGATACAATGGACCTACATCCGCTCTCAGAATTCCGTTCCGAGCCCAATATCAAAATTCCACCTATTGGCCGAAATCGCCGAAATTCTAACTTTCGTCAATTTAAGCCTAAATCTACTACAGACCTCGAAAGCACATTCCAGACATGCTCCTAACTCCAAAATCACCTAACAGAGCTAACAAAGTTGACGAAATCCCATTCTGGACCCATCTTCCCATAGTTCCAACTACGACCCGATTTCTAAGGCTTAACTCACCTATAAGGACTATGTGTCCAAAAACTCTCCGGACTTCACTACTCAACGTTCCAACAAGTCCCAAAAGCAGAAATAGACATGGGGAAAATAATTATTAGGGGTTCGGGGAGCTAACTCAAAAAATGACCTACCGGGTCGTTACATCAGTATCATTTTGTTGGAGGATTCAGCTTGGCTGTTGCCAGCAGGGTGATATGGCGTGGAGAGTAATCTTTTGATGTGCCACTTCTCAAAAAAGTCGACGATCTTTTTCCCTGTGAATTGAGGTCCGTTGTCACAACTGATTTCTTTGGGGATGCCAAAGCGGCACACGATATTTCTCCATATAAAGGAGATCACTTCTTATTCGCGTATTTGGGCGAATGCACCTACTTCCACCCATTTAGGAAAGTAGTCAGTTAAAACCAAAATAAATCGTATATTACCTCGTCCTGTCACCATATCCATTCCCTATTTGATGAAGGGCCAGGGCAACATGACTGAGTGGAGGTGTTCACCCACTTGGTGGATCATGGGGACGTACTTTTGGCATGGTTCACATTTTTAACAAAGTTAGCTGCTTCCTTTTCCATTGTGGGCCAGTAGAAACCTACTCGTATGAGACATCTGACTAGGGCTCGATTTCCGGTATGAGCCCCGCAATGACCCTCGTGTATCTCTTCTAGGACGCACCTAATATGGATTTTTTTTGTTCCAGACATTTTGTTAGAGGAACACCATACGTCCTGTTGTATAGTTCGTTGTTGATGATGCTATACCTAACTTCTTGCATTCAAAGTTTTTTGGCTTCTTTTTGGTCGTTAGGGAGCACGCCGTTTTGCAGGTAGGTGATGATATGGTTGCACAAGTGAGTTAGGTTAATAGTGGGTGTACTTCAATTTGGTCGACGGTTGAGTGGAGGAGTGTGACCATATTCTCTTTTCTGTTTATGCACTTGGTGGAAGCCGCCAATTTAGCGAGGTCGTCTGCCTCGACGTTCTGCACTCGAGGTATCTGGTCGAGCTGGCATTTGTCGAACTCGGGCAGTAGTTTGCAGATCTCGGCCTGGTATTTTTGTATCCTTTGCTCCTTGATTTGGAAAGTCTCTGTGACTTGATTGATGACGAGTTGTGAGTCACATCGAAGGACTACCCGTCCTGCTTCGTAGGCCAGTTTTTATCCTGCAATCACGACCTCATACTCGGCCTCGTTGTTAGTCATATCGGGACACCGTATGGACTAGCGAATTATCTCGCCTGTCGAGACCTTGAGTACGAGTCCCAGTCCAGATCCTGATGCGTTGGAGGCACCATCGGTGTATATAATCCATAGGTCATCTATCTTGGGGGAAGGACTAGTCGCTTCCCTTTCGACCTCAGGCATTATTTTAGTGCTGAAGTCGACGACGAAGTCGGCAAGTGCTTGTGAATTTATCGTTGTTCACGGCTAATAGGTTATATCGTGCTCACTTAATTCAATGGCCCATTTGGCCAACCTACCTGACAGCTCGGCTTTGTGTAGGATACTCCACAGTGGACAAGTCATGACCACTAAGATGGGGTGACATTGGAAATAAGGTCTTAGCTTTCGTGAAGCTACGACCAAAGCCAAGGCTAGATTTTCGAGGTGAGGGTACCTCATTTTGGCATCGACCAGGGTATTGCTAATGTAGTAGATTGGAGATTGTGTACCTTTATTTTCGCGGACTAGGACTACGCTTACTGCAACGTCAGACACGACCAGGTAGATTAGGAGACACTCTCTGGGTTCCGCCTTAGCAAGCAACGGGGGCGAAGACAAGTACGCCTTTAGTTCTCTCAGTGCGTTGACGCACTCGGAATTCCATTTGAGTCCATTGTCCTTTTTGAGTACGCTGAAGAATTTGTGACATCTATCAAAGGATTGTGAAATGAACCTTGATAGGGCGGCTATACAGCCGGTCAACTTCTGCACCTGCTTCTTTTTGGTAATAAGATGTGAATATATTACCAGACAATAAAACCATCATTTTACACATAAAGAGCACTCATTACTATTATAAACCATTAAATGAGCCTCGATCCCTCTCTCGGAAGAAACAGAAAACACCTACTAACTATATATCCTATCAATTAGAAATCTTGTTTTCCTAGCTTCCTTTGTATCTCTCAGCATCTCAATTCTTTCTCTTATTACACTTTGTATTTGTTTCAAAACAAATCTATTATCAATACTTCAACCTCTAAATTGTCTCCAGTTTCGTGCTTGCCATATGTGATATATACCCGCTCCATAAATTGCTGCCATGATCTTCTTCTTAAAACTGCTCCAACTTTTCCTATTAATATTTTGCATTGTATCATTCACCTCTGAACATCTTATGTTGAACCCAATCTACTACTCTATTATTGTCCATAGTTGCCCAGCCCACGTACAATCACGAAATAGATGGTCTGCATTCTCGATATTTCCAGCATCACACATCCCACAAGCTATGTTGTCACACTGTATTCTCATATCTCTTAGTGTATCCTTTTTCATGAGCCTTCCCTGCATAGCGAGCCACATTATGAATCTATTTTTTGTAGCATTACCCTATTCCACACTAATCCAGCTATCAGTACTTTAGGAGAGTCTCCTATTAGTTTTAGGTAGCCTTTAGCCATTGAGTAGTGACCATTAACAATTAGACAATACTTCCCATCTTAGTACCAGCTTGTCATCCCCAGCTTTAGCTTGTTAAGCCTTCTCTAGTACTAGCTACTATCTACTGGTTCCTGATGTTCCCAAAAGTTTATGCAATAGTTTATATATATACCATGCACCTACTTCACCCACAGATTATCCTCTTTCTCTATTAGTATCCATATCAATTTCCCCACATCTACTATATTCCAGTTCCTACATCCTTTTACATTCAAACCCTCTTGTGTTTTTGGCTTACAAATTTTCTCCCATGCAACTAGAGAGACCTTTTTCTATTCTACATTACTACCGCATAAAAATTCTCTACATTTTCTATCAACTTCTTTGAACACACTCTGTGGGAGGATGAATACTGCTCCCCAAAAATTATGTAAGGAAAATAGAACAAAGTTTATAACTTGTAGCTTACTTGCATAAGATAGATTCTTAGAATAGTAAGTTCTAATCTTCTCTATAATCTTCACTGCCAATTGGTGACACTCCATCTTATTCCACTTCTTAGGTGAAAGTGGTAAGCCCAAGTACCTTATTGGAAATGTCCTTACCGCAAACCCAGTCAGCTCTGCTAATTTCCCCTTTATCCCTGTGTCTACGCCAACTACAAATATATTATACTTATCTACATTAGCTATTAAGCCAGTCACCATTGAAAAATGTTTTAGTGCTTCCATAACTCTGTTAACCGAGCTAATATTTTCTTTGCAGAAAATCATGAGGTCATCAACAAATATCAAATGGGTGAGCTTATGTCTCTTACACGTAGGATGAAATCGAAAGTCTGGTAATTGGCTCATTCTTCCCATAAATCTGGATAGCTACTCCATAATCATTACAAACAAGAGAGGTGATATTGGATCACCTTGCCTCAATCCCCTTCTCCTATCAAAATAACCATATCCCTTCCCATTCACTTTGATAGAAAAAAAGTAGTAGAAACACATTCCATTACCAAATGGATGAAGCTTCTTGGAAAACCATAGCCTTTTATCATCTCCTCTATAAATTCCCAGTGTACCATATCATATTCCTTCCTCAAGCCAATCTTCTTTAAACACCTTGGAGTTGTTTTCCTATTGTAATGTTTCATGAGGTCATGACAAATTAATACATTATGTACCAATGATCTCCCTTGGACAAATGCTGCATAAGATTCATTGACCAGTGTTGGAAGAACTTTCTTGAGTCTTTTACATAGAACTTTTGAGATGCATTTGTAAACAGTGTTGCGACAAGGAATTGGTATAAACTGCCTAGCATTCATTGGATTAGATACCTTAGGAATCAAAGTGATCTGTGTTTCATTCAACTGTTTCAAAAACTTTCCATTTTTAAGAAAGTCTAAGACAACTTCAGTCACTTCATCACAACTTTCGCTCTATGCACTCTTGGAAAAACCACTTCCAATCCATCAGGCCCAGGGCTTTTGTTCACATTGATACTCATCATTGACTCTTTAACATCTTTCCTTTATGTATGGGACTATTAAGTCCAACTATTGTTATATAGTTAATCTGTGACTATTATGCAAAAACCATGGTGATGCCCTTCTTCTCCACTCTCCTTGTTCTCCCAATAGTTCTTTATAAAAATTAACAAACACTCCAGCTATAGCTTATGGGTTTTCCTGTATATTTTACAGTCCTGCACCTGTGTGACTGCCTGTACTAGCTTCCTGTGCTTGATAACATAGTAGAAGTGCTTAGTATTATCATCCCCCAATCGTATCCAGTTAGCTTTGCTCCTTCTGCTCCTTCATTGTAGGAAGATTTCTACCAAGTGGTTAGATCTTTTAAACTTTTCTTCCAATCTCTTGTCCTCTTGTTGTAAGTTCACATCTAAAGGATTTAGTTGAAGTTGTTCTTGGATCTTCAACAACTTCTCTCTATCTAATATTGCTTCCTTTACTATATTAATGAAGTTACTATTATGCAACTTCTTCAGTCTAGGCTTGAGACTCTTCAATTTCTTCACCACTTGAAACATCTTGCATCCTTTTATATCCTGCTTCCATCCATCATCAATTATTTCTTTAAATTGGGGGTGGGTACTCCATACATTGCAATATTTGAAGGCTTTCTTCCTCCTGCTAGTATACTGCATGGTTGTGACCTGTACAGGGTTGTGATCGTTGACCCCTTCAGGTAAAAACCTAGCATGATAGTCCACCATATTATCCATCCAATCCACATTAACACACACCCAATCTATTCTAGAGAACACACTACCATTCTCCTGCTTGTCATTCCATGTATAAGGACATCATCCATTAGGAAGTTCCACCAATCCATTCTTGTCTAAACATGCTTGAAAATCCAGAACTTCAACTATAGTAACAAGATTACCTCCCTTTCTATCCTCCATATGCAAGACAACATTGAAATCTCCTAACACTATCCATGGTTGATTCATTCCCATTTATACTTGATTCAGATACTCCCATAATGCCTTCCTCTCTTCATTCTGATTGTATACATACACAAATGTAGCCATAAACTCCAACCTTGACTGTAGGTGCTTCACCCTGCAAGTTATAGCCTGAGAATTCTCACTAATTATTGTAATATTATCTACTTCCTCCTTCCACACCAACCATATTCTCCCAATGTAGTGAAACAAATGATTAGTATGGTATTTCCATCCTTCAAACATTCTAGCACCTATTACATCAATCTTATTATTCCTTATTTTAGTCTCCAACAGACCTATTAATCCAACATCTAGCTCATTGTAGAGGATTTAGCTTCCTTCTGCTTGGTGAGGCCATTCAGGCCTCTCACATTCCAGCTAAGAATATTAACCATCCCCCATGGAGAGATGATGGACCACCCTTATTCGTACTTCCCCCATTCTTTCCACCTTCCTCCCTTCCAAGTGGCATGAAAGAGTTTTTAGTAGTTATTACATTCTTAATTACATCCTGAGCCACATTTCCATTATGTGTCTTCCCTGGTTGATTCTACCCTTTCCCTTGATACCTTCTACTACTTCTCATCTCTTGCACCTAATTAGCAGGGTTTACCTCTTGATCAGTCTCATTAACACCCCTAGATGTACCCTCCACCTGTTTGGTATTCTCCACTGGAACACCCTTAGATGTACCTTCCACCTGTTTGGTATTCTCCACTGGAACACCCCTAGATGTACCCTCTATCAGTTTGGTATTCCCCACTGGAACAATCTTAAGCTTGCCTTATCCCTTAGTATTGTCCCCTACCTCATGTTTGTTCTCATTATTCCTCCTACATCTATTTCCTTATATGACCATATTTTTGGCAGACCTCACATCTAGTTGGTTTCCATTCATATGTCATTTTTTGCTCAATGATCTCCCCATTTCATTCCTGAAGTAGACTTCCTCATGAAATTGATCCCCAACCTTCACTTCAACAAGCATTCTAGCAAATTCTGATCCTACTTTATTTTCTGTATTCTTGTCCACCATTAATGGGTTCCCCATCAAACTTCCTATCTTACGCAATCTCCTTGCACTTCCTATCTTAAAATCCAGCCCTAGTAGTCCAATCCATATTGGAACAGTAGACAATTCTATTTTGGAGAACTCCATATCTGGAATGCAAGCTTTAACAATAAGTAGTTTGTTATCAAAAGGAAATATCCTCTCCTAAATGACTTCATTTTCCCCCAATTCAGTATCAATCCTCACCATCACAATGCCATAGTTGAGCATTGCTATTTTGTTGATTCCATGCTTTCCCATAGGCTCTGTAGATATCCATTCAACACATTAAATGAAGGATAAGCTCCTAGTACATAGCACATAACAACATTTCTCCAATATGTAATTCCAGATTTTATATCATCTAATTCTATCTCCCCTAACATACAATCGCCATTCTTTTCAGGATTCACAAATTCAAGTTTAAATCTAGCATTAGAGATTTTTGAAATTTCAAATGTCTCCCACAGTGATTCTGCATGTGCCTTCTTACATGATTTCTTGTCTTGTGCTTCAACATCATCTGCCTAGGATAATCTGCTTCCACTTCCTTGACTTTTGACAACACTTTCCATTCATGAAGTCTCTCCTTCACTGGTGTTTTTGATGGCTCTACAATCTGCTGAACCCTAGTTTCCTATGTTACTGTTTTATCAATTTCCTCTACATTCTTTTTTGTTTGTTGGATTCCTTCATGTGTAGCTTGTATAACCTTCTTTCCGGGTACTTTCTAATGGGAGTTTGTACAAGGATAACGGTCTTCGCTCTCCTCCCCATGGATGGTGTACGTTAAGACTAACATGCACTGAGAGAGTTTTCAGTCCTCATGCCCTTAATAGTCATATATTTACTGACTATTTGCACCTGCTTCTTGCTGGTCAAGTTTTCTAGTATTCCTTCTACAACCTTGATTTGGTCGGGGTTAACCTCGATGCCTCTCTGCAACACAAAAAGGTCGAGGAATTTTCCTGAGGTTACGCCGAAGGCGCATTTCTAGAGGTTCAGTTTCATATCGTACCACCTACGTATGTCGAAGGCTTCCCTCAAATGGTCATTGTGGTCTTCCTTTCTTCCATGGTTTTTTCGAGCTATTCTTTGAACATTTTGGTTACTAGCCTATGATAGATCGCCCATGTATATTTCAATCCGAATGGCATAACTCTGTAGTGGTACGTCCCTTGATGGGTGATGAAAGTGGTTTTTTTCCTGATTCTCCTCCTCCATGAGGATTTGGTTGTAACCCGAGTAGCATCCAAGAAACTTAACAACTCATGCCCTGTTGTTGCGTAGATGAGTTGATCAATATAAGGCAGTGGGAATGAATCTTTCGGGCACGCCTTGTTCAAATATGTGAAGTCTACGAACATGCATCATTTATCATTTTTCTTTTTCACCATACTACGTTGGCGACCCATTGGGGGTACTTTGACTCCCTGATAGAGCCGTTTGCAAGGAATTTTTCCACCTCTTCGCGGACGACATCATTTATTGCGGCATTGAGTTTTCTTCTAACCTGTCGTACCGGTAGAGTGGGTCGAGGTTCATCTTATGTGTTTCTATTTCTTTCGGGATGCCTGGTATATCTGCATGGGAGAAGGAAAACAAGTCTGCGTTGTTAGTTAAAAATTGATGGAATTTACCTGGTTCTTGAAGTTTGTGGCCGATATAATCTTTTTGCTGTGGTCGTTTTTATCTAGCCGGACGGGATCGAGATCTTCCACAGTTGATCCCGTGGCTTTCATAACTTCGGGGTCTTTGATGACATCATTTCGTTCGTCACCGTCTGACCTCGACCTCGCTAATTGCTATGCTATTGTGCCTTCTCCTTTCAACTGTTGGGTGTACGTGCAGTCTTAGGCGATGTGATAGAATTCTTGGGTCGTGCGCTGCTCACCGCGAATGCTGAACACTCTCCATGGGATCGAAAACTTAACAACCCGATATAGGCTGGATGGGACAGCCCTCATGGCCTATATCCCAGGCCGTCCTATGATGGCGTTGTACGCCGTGCTTTGGTCCATGATGCGGAACGTTGTTTCCAGGGTGATACCACCGGCCAGGACGAGTAGTGTGATTTCTCTGGAGGTTCGCTCAACTGCATTGTTAAAACCTATTAGTGTGATGCAGTGTGGCACTATCATATCCTCGAACCTCATTTGTGTGAGGACTCGAGGGTGAATAATGCACCCGCCACTTCCTTCATCTACCATAATCCGTCTTACATCAATATCTGAAATACATAAAGTGATAACAAGAGAATCATAGTGAGGAAAAGTCAAATCGTGGGTATCCGAATCATCGAAGATCATACTTTCTTCGAGGCCGTCATACTGTTCATGGGTAATCGACCACTTCAACTTGTGGCTGGTTGTGAACTTAACGTTGTTTATTGTCGCGTCTTCGCCTCCACCAAAGATCATCTGGATGGTGCGGTCTGGGGAGGGCAGCTTCGGGTGGCCTTGATACTGTTCTCGCCCACGAGCAAAGTTCGCTCATCAACTTTCTCAAATTCCCTTGGTGGAGAATGTTCACTACCTCCTGCCTTAAGGCGATGCAGTCCTCAGTCTTGTGACCTCGTTCTTAATGGAATTCATAGAGGGCATTCGACTTCCTGGTGTTTGGGTTGGACTTCATCTTTTGCAGCCATTTCACCTTTGGGCCGACCTTCTCTAGGGCGTAGACTATATCTGAAGGAGAAATACAAAACTTGTGAGCAGATAATAGTGGGGGAGTACCTCTTTCGTTTTGGTGAGTCCCTGCTTGCGACATTGATGTACCATCGCCATGGTAAGGGGGGTGGTATGTCGGCAGTTCTGACGTACGACTGGTATCTTTTGTAGTTGAGGTGCAGACCTACATCATCTCTTCTGTTATCATTTCTGCAGTCTTTTCCTGACTCCATCTGGGCCGACGTCAATCGCTGAGTTGGTCCATTGAGGTCGTCCTCGTCCGCTCTCACTTTGGCATAATAAGTGTTATGTATTTCTTCCCAAGTGGTGGGGGTACTTCATGAGCCTTCTCAATAGTTTTCTGGTCGCCCTCTAACCACTCCTGTTCAACCCGTTTTGGAAATCTTCTACAACCATTCCCTCCGATGCATTTGGAAGAGTCATTCTCACTCGGTTGAACCAGGCGAGGAAGTCCCTAAGCCCTTCGCCGGGTGAATGTTTAATGGCGAATATATCATTCACCTTACTTCTGCCTTTTTTGCCCCGGCATGGGCGGTGACAAACTTGTCGGCCATCTCCTCAAATGTTTCTATGGATTGTGCTGGCAGTTGTGAGTACCATGTCAGTGCTCCCCCGTTTAGGGTTTCACCAAACTTTTTCAGCAGTATAGATGACACTTGTTCTTTAGCGAGGTCGTTGCCTTCCACTACAGTGACGTAGTGGATGATGTGATCTTCAGGGTCCGCTGTTCTGCCTTATATCTTCAAGTATGGTGTCATCTTGAATGTTTTAGGTAATGTGGTTCTTCCTCGTTGCTATACGGTTGTTCACAAACCGACCGTCATCTCATTTTTGTAGAAGCTTTGGGGCTCCTATTATCTTATCTACCCTTTCCTGGTGCTCCCTTATTTGGTCTAGGAGTGCTTTGTTCTCGTTCTCCATTTCCTCCATTTTTCATAGAATAGCAGTGAGGGTGTCATTACCTGTATCATTAACAGTGTGAGTGATACCTGTTGAAGGGGAGGGGACGTGCTGCTTATTGGTTGTTGTTGTGATGTCGACTTGCGCGTCCTCCCTGCTCGCCCTTTGGGCGGGTTTGTCGAGTATACTGGTCAGTATACTCGTTAGCCATGCTTCTAATAGTTTTTCACTGCTGGTGGTGCTTCTTCCATCGTGGACGTAAAGGCTCCTTTCTGTGGGAGGTGGTAACGCTTCCATGAGGGAGGGGTGAACCACATCACCTAGGCGAAGCATTTGGTGTCACATTCTCCTCGTCTTATCTGTTAACCTCATTGACAGTGTTTAGGAGATTAGCAGTAAGGCCTGCCACTGCTTTCAATCTTTCTTCTCCATTTCCTGCCATGTTAGACCGTGCCAGTAGGAAAAAGAAATTTCTATATTTTGTTGTTGGTGTTTTCTTTTTGTTTAGATCTAAAAAAACTATGACTTTGATTAGAAAATTTCCCACAAACGGCGCCAAATTGTTTGACTAAAAAATATGAAAATTTTTGCTAAACTAATTTGAAAATAAGAAAAGTGAAGCGTAAATTCTAGTCAAATATAATAAATCTCAGATTTAGTACGTGCTTATATAATAACATTGAATAATACGTGGAACCAATTACGAGTGTATTAAATAAATCTATCAAGAACAAATGGTGGGGCAATATGAGCAATAAATATATTAAATGACCATAAATGTAAATAAAAGGAAGGATTCACCCAAATATTGAATGAGGTGGATGATTCTTTCCTCTGACAACAACGTAATACAAATGAATATGAGAACATACGAGATCTTCTCGGATCTGATGCATGAAAAGGTAGGATAAACAACAAAATGAACTACTGTGGAAAGGTAAAGTTTTGTATTATATCTTAAGAGTCAACTTTTCATAAGAGTTTTTATCAGAGTGAATGTTACATGCCTTTTGCCCACATTCTTTTACTATTTATATGAGATATTCCCAAAAATCTTAAAAGTACATCAGAGGAAATATTCGATAGAATATTTTCTTTGATAGTTCCAAGACCGTACTAGCCGTTATCCCCATTCTTCACTACTCGACCTCGGCATTAATGGCTTGCTCAGAAGTTCCTTATTGTTAGGCCCTGGTCGACCCCGACCTAATTTCCCATGTTGCGCCGCAATTCTCGCACTAAATAATCTCTCTATGTCGAATTTCCTCAGCCGAATTTTGACCCATACAGATAAAAGTGTTAATCAAGTATGCAAATATTCCATATCCAAAATCTTAAACAAAGAAGCACTACGCAGAGAAATACGAATACTAAAAATAAAAATTCAGTAGAAAATATAGATCTAAGAAAAAAGAACTCACCAGAAGATAACTCGAGACAAAAACCGTCCAAAAATTTAAGATGTCCAAAACTTTATTATAAAACAGGAACGAAACACATGCATTGCTGAGAAAAATGGAACAAAGGTTTCTTATTCCTTGTAACACTCCAAAATTAAAAAAAGTGTTCATCTTCAGAAGACCGAATAGATAAGAGATACAATTAAAGAGAAATCAAACCACTAAAACCAAAAACAAAGCAAAAAAATAAGGAAAAGGATGAAAGAGAAAAACTCACCAAAAGAGAGACATTGAAGCATATGAAAGAGAAATGTAAAACTTGAAATCTTACTTTGAGATGGAAAGAAGAAGATAAAACAACAAAAGAGCGAGGTAAAAATTATAGCTACGTGCAGTTTTAACTCTCACGCCTGGATGAAAACAGAATTACTAAGTTATACCCAAATAAATGTATAATATCAAAAGTATCCTTGGTTGTCCAAGGATTCTTTACTTATTATATAGTTAAAAATGAATATATGATAAGTGCATTTTGCATATCACTTATCATAAAAAAGTAATATAACTTAAAAGAAACAATGAATATTTTTCCTTCAGACTGTGGCAAAATCAAGAAAATAGCAAGTAGACAAAGTAGAATATAACTCTAGATATTAACACAAATAATGGATAATTGATCTAATACACAATGCTTATCCAAAATGCCAGACACGAGACCACCCACCAAACTATCAAAAGCAAACACTTGGTTAGGGTGGACTTGTAGTTGTAGCTGTACATTACAAGAAAATAAAATAGTAACTCGGTCGGTAGAACATGCACTAGTCCATTATTGATAAAAAAAAATAATAAGGACAATAATATTTGACCAAAAAGTATGAGACCTTTTGTTAAACTAATTAACCAAGGAGATAAAGAGTAAATTTTAGCCAAAGATAATTAACTCTAGATCAAATAATGCTAAGTAAGAAAAGTTGGACAAGATTAAGCCTACGAACTCATCAAGATTATGAAAAAGTTCTAATATACATGATGAGATAATATTCTTCATACCATTACTCCATGATGTAAAATAAAGAGGAAAAAGAGGATTCACCTTCATGACCACGAGATATGTCTTTATTGATTCCATACTGATGATTACAACGATGAATAGCAAGGTTCTGAACCTTCTCTCCTTTACAAGATGGGTTCCCCAATTCCTCTCTCCTATCAATAAGGAATTTTTTGATTTATGAATAGTTGCCCCTCCCCCAACCTCATCATTCTCTCATCTAGTATATATACTAGGTATTCTCATTTACCCCCGGTCATTAGCCAGAGTACCTAAGTCATCTAACTGTACTACATGTTGACCTTCTGAAATGCCATAACGTCTACTTCGCCGTACAAGCATTCTGAGTACACGACCTCGATCGTGGACGAGGTGCTTGTCGCTATAGTGTTTTATGAATACGACTTCGGCCCAATTGACCCTTTGCCATTCCTCTTCACGCAGGTTCTCATTTGGTCAGATTTTGACCCATACAGTTAGTCCCTATGCCTATTGGGGTCGTCTTTTGACGAGCTCGATGGGCGGACTTTGTCGATTCGAAAGTTGTGAAAAATCCTAGCACTTTGGGCATGGGCAAGTACCTCATGGCGAGATAGAGACATGACATTTTGGGAGCTGTATCAGACCGTTACACCAGTTTAGAATGTCATTAGACTCCTCATGCGTCATTATGGCGCACGTTCTCTATGCACTATGTCGTTTTTCGTGCCCCTTCCGTTCTTTCAAAAAAATGGCGGCATTTAGTCTCCCTGCCCAGCATATTTATATCGCTATAAATAGGGAAAAGTTTCCTATTCAAATGTAGTATCCCCCAATTGTTTACAAGAAAATCTTCAGGCATTCTTTCTTCTCCTCCAGTTTCTCGTATTTCCTTTTCTTTTTGTCCTTTAGGGGTAAATGGTTTGTTAAATAACTTGGTCATATTTGTAGTTGGATATCTGACTTCTTTACTTGTTGATGTAGACGTCTTGCTACATGCAGCTGTAGTTAAAAGCTAACAGCATTTACTGTACCCCAAGGATTTTACGAATGGAATGTATTACCCTTTGGATATAAAAATGCACCAGGCAGATATCAACACTTTATGGATAACTATTTCAACCAACTAGAAAACTGTATAGTATATATAGACGACATACTTTTATACTCTAGGACGCAAGATGAACACATAAAACTATTAGAAAAATTCATACACATTATAGAAATATCAGGAATTAGTTTAAGCAAAAAGAAAGCTGAAATAATGAAAAACCAAATTGAATTCTTAGGAATACAAATATTATTATAAAGGGACATACAGTGCAGAAGAAAGTAGAGAAATAAGAAGACTATAGACTTATATGAACTACATTTATATTCAGAACAATAATGAATCATATATACCTACAATATTTGCAAGAAACTACCGACAGTATAAATTTACTATCAAACTTAATAAAAACAAATATAGAAGAATATCAAAGAACAGAAGATATAGAATACATAGAATATATATTAGAAAGCCTAAAAGAAATACTTAGATTAATTCCGC